>CM040421.1:44013850-44049111 GCA_022702705.1 Papilionanthe hookeriana x Papilionanthe teres
ATCCCATTAGATCAAGAAAGTGCTCGGGGAATAACCTTGAACAACTTTCTCAAAGCTTTTAGGACTACTTAGAGTTCATTTGGTTCCATTGTGTAGTTTAATTAATCACCCATGTTCAATTAGGGCTTGCTCGGTGAACATAGATGTTTTGATTGTCCCTTGAGTGGGGTAACATTCATTTCACATTTCTTTTAGGAGATATGTGAGTGAAAGCCTTTAGGAGCAAATTCAATTATTAGGGGACTTAGTCAATTTAATTAAGGTTGGGCAGTGATGTTTCAAAAATGTTTGTAAATGACCGTGTTCTCTTTTCAAAACCTCATTAAGTGACGCTAGAATTAAAACTGGTTCACTACCTACCCCTTAAGCTCTTATGGGTAGATTTGTAATTTAAAGTAATATTAGATTAAGTGACATTTGATCTTTTATTAAAGATTGCATTATCATCAAATCATTGATTAAGGGCTTCAAATTAATGAGTTAAAATCTCCCTAAATCAAAACCCCTTACTTTATGATCGTCAAATTCGATTAACTTTCAAATTTTAATAATTTAAGAAATTACAACTTTACCCTTAATTTTAGAAACTGGTGAATTGGTTTCTACCTCTTAGCCCCTTATGTTTCAATCGACTAAGAATGTCAATTAATATTATTCATTACCAATTTACGCTTTTGGTTATGTCTAAATATTAATTAAAGCTTAAATTCCATAATTACCATTTTGCCCTTTTAGGCTTATCACTTCATAATTCATTAAATTTAACACAAATGACTTTGTAATTTTTATGTTACCTCACTATGGGCCAATTAAAATATTAGAGGAGAAAATATAATTTTTTTAATTTTATTTTATTTTTATAATTATTTTAATTTAAAATTAGGTATTTTCCATGTTAATTCATTTAATCATCCAAGACTAATCATCTGTCCTTAAAAAAATTATTAAAGTTTCACCTAGGCCAGAGGACCATTTAGACCAATTTTCATAATTTTTTTATTTTTTTAATTATTATAATTATTTGTTGATTTTCAGTGTTAATTAAATATAAAATATCATTTTGTTAAAAAATAAGTTTTATATTTTCTTAAAGCTCTATGAGTTCAAGGAACCCAAAGAAATAAATTTCATACTTTTCTGATTTTTATTTTTTATTGGAATTATTTTAATGCAAAATTAAGAAAAATTCATTTTTAAGCCTTTTAAAATTCATTTTAAGCTTTAATAAATTATAAATTTATTTATAAAATTAGAAAAATTATTCTAATTGTCCCCAAGTGATCAGTAGACAATTTAGAACATTTTGGTGCATTTTCATATTTTTGTGATTTTTGTGAAATTTTAATTATTTTAAATTATTTTGAAATTAGAAAATAGCTTAAAATGAACTTCTTATTTTAACTTCAATTTTTTTTTATTAAGTTCCTTTGGCGATAAGTAACTCACAAATTCTTTTTTGTAATTTTTTTATTTATATTATGATTTTTATAATTATTTTAAGTCAACAATCACATTTTACTTAGAAAATCAAATTTAGTGATCAAATTAATTCATATTAAGGTAAAATTATTATGGGGAGTTCCCCTGACCATTTCCTTTAGTATGGATTAGTTTTCATGATTTTTCTAATTATATTTTAATTATTTAATTTTTCTTTCATTTTAATGAGTTAAATACATAATGTCATTTTTACTTGATGAAATCCATTTTATATTTTTTAATGATCCCTAACCCTAACGAACCTACCAAAGAAAACATCACATTTTCCTGATTTATCTTTTCATTATTATGAATTTTTAATTGGACAGAGGTGGTTTAAATTGAAAATTAGGGATTTCATACCAGAGATGCCCTCTGACTTTGGAAACATCAGAGAATGCCCCTACTAACATAAGGAATCAACCTCTAAAGTTTTAAGCCATGGTAAATTGTTTACAACGGTTTATGATTTAATGAAGGTTCCTAGTATTTAATTAATTTAAAGGTAAATATAAGTTAAATGAGCCTAATTTTATTTCTACATTATTCTCTTCTATTCACTGAGTAAGAGGATATTTTTATTTTATTTTTATGAATTTTCTAAACCAAGTTATAGATTTTTTAAATTAACTTAATTAAATAAATACATTTAATCCATAACTTCCCACTTAAATAGCTCAGCGCTGATTGGATTGTCGTACCCGTCGAAAGAACGCACGGTGTCGCGCTACTGGATGCCACCATCTGACTCAGCATTGACTGAGCTCTCCATTCACACACCACTCCTTCGTCCGACTGCATCAGCACCGTCAGTCCGATACATGCGCGGTCGGACGGTTGTCTTTCTTCATCCCAAACTAGTTTGAACCGAGAACCACCTATTTTCTAACCCTTATATCTCCTTGATTCTTAACCAAATCACATGGGGTTTGATCCTATAGCTTCACAGTGAGATGAACCTTTCTATATGGTTAATCAAGTATGAATTGCAATATTCTCTTTACAAAGGCTCAAACCAAGCTCAAAATTGGGGATTTTGATCCATACTTTTGCTGAGAGGGGAGGCCTCAATCAGAAGTGTTCTAGACGATCGTTGTGACCTTGCGAAGTTCCTCCAAGTGCCAATTTGAACTCTTCAAAGTCTATGTATGAAAGTGGTTAGAGGGTGGTTCGATCTTGATCCAACACTGGTACAGAGAGCTGGACAGAGGGGGTTTTTGATGGGAAACTTTTTCTCTTGCTCTGGGGAAGCTTATAGGCAGCTCAATTTTGGGATTGATTGAGTTTTGAGGGATGTTTTGTTTCCTGTCTGATTTTGGACTCTGAAATTGGGCTCACACAGAGAGGATAAGGGCTGGAAGACGGTGGTGCTGAGCTTCTCTAGGTTGTGGGAATGGTTTAGAACAAATTTGACAGAGTTTGGTTAGGGTTTGGTGCATCATCCCCTTTGGCCGTGGAGGGTGGCTCTTCTTATAGCCATAGTTCTGGTGGTCACCAAGGCAAGCTGAGGTGGCAGAGAGGCTGCTTAGGTGGAGGGAAGAAGTGCTCCAGTGGCTAATGGCAACGAGACACGCCAGGTGAGTTTAATTTTGGGTTTAAGCCACTTTGGATCTCTCGGGCTAGGTTTTTTCTGGCGGCTGGGGTGGTTGGCCGATCAGGGTTAGGTCATCTCCCAGCTTAGGCGAGCCAGAGCGATTGAATGGTGGAAAATCAATGGGATATAGTGTTTTGGCTAAGTTGGCTAGATTGGGTTTGGTCCCTTGGTCCAATGGCTAAGCTTAGTCCAAAAAAGGTTAAAGTTGGTCTTAAGACCCCAATGTAGGTTTTAGTGAGTTTAGATGGCTGGTTTGGGCTTGGGAAAAGGGGTTTAAATGTTTCATGAAGGGTAAATTCAAGTGAAGGGGAGAAGGGAGAGTGATCACCTCCACTTGCCATTTTTGGCAAAATTTGACAATATGATCTCCATGGAGGGGACCATGAGGCATGCAACGCCATGTATGATGCCAAGGGGAACTTTCATGCAAAAGGAATTTTTGGACTTTATGAATTTAAATGAGAGAAGGTCAATGTGCCCAATTTTGGCAAAGTATTATGTATGCATGACTAAGTTTGGTATGATGCCATGGTTAAGTTATTTAGATGCCATGGATGTTGAAAAATTTATCCTTCGTCATGTGGGCTAAAATTGGGATTTTAAAAATTAATGCCATGGGATTTTGAAAATGCATAAGTGGATGAGCCTTTTAAACATGCATGTGATGATTTTGATTTTTGAAATTGATTATGGAATGATCAAATTGGATTGAGATTGATTGAAATTGGATTTAGACATGTTGAAATTTAATGTGAATTTGAAATTGGGGCATTTTGATTGGTCAAAATTGGGGCAAAGTTCAATTTAGAGAATATGGAATTTTAGGTCAAAATTTGGGGTTTTGGTTTGAATTGGGTTTGAGTTTAGATCTAGCACAATTGATAGTTCAAATTGGTTGGAGATTTTGGTTCAAAATTGATATTAGGGTTTGGGGTTGGTTTAATTGGGCTTCAAAATAATCTTAATTGAGATTGACCGTGCTAAATTAGAGTTTAGAATTGAAATTGGGGAAATTTGGGATCAATTTGGTGAATATTGTAGTTGATTTGGGGATTTAACAATTTAGGTGTAAAATTGGAAATTTGGTTAAAGTTAGTAAATTAGGTCAAATTTGGAAAATTCGGGACAATTGGGTGATGTGGGGCAGTTTGAAATGATTTTTAGGATTTAATTGGGTGAAATTTAGTTTTTTTTGCAATTTTGGGTATTTTAAGGGTATTTTGGTAATTTGGGTAATTTTGGTGGGTTTGCATGATTTTGGGCCAATTGGTGGTTTAAAATGATTTGGGTAAGGTTTTGGAATGAACTTAGAGGTTTTGGTAAATTTTGAGATTTTGGTTTGAATTTTAGGGTTTAGGGTGGAATTAGGGTTTTGGGGTATTTGACCGTGGTTCTTAGCCATGCTTAACTACTTTGGGACCAAGCCTAGCCTAATGATAAACTCTTTATGAACCTTCACATATTGATCCTAGCCATCTTGATCAAAGTCCAGAGGCTTAGGACTACCCAAGTGAGTTTCCTAAAGGGATAGAGGGGAATTGGTTTAGGGTTTTGAGACAAGTGGGGAATTCAAAGGATTAGGGCATGTGTGCAAGACCATGCCCTAGTCACCTAGGTTTGCCTTAAGTTTAATTATTCCTATGGGAACTCATTCTTGAGCCTCCACATGTTGGTCTTAACCTTGCAAGTGGTTTGGAGGTTTGAGACTATATATGTAGGGTTTCAAGAAGTGTTAGGAAGTGGTTTAGATTTCTATGTGGTGGGCTCCATCTCTAGTCCTCTAAGATAGTCAAAGGGAAACCTTATGGCTAGATATTAACTACTAAGAGGAAGTTTAGACCTCACCAAAAATGAGGTCAATAACGCCCAAATATTTAATAAGAAAAAATATGTAACTCCATACGAGAGAGCGTTAAAAAAACATTATCTTCCTCTCCCTCATCTCCCTCCTATTTCTCATCTACACTCAAAAGTCACTTGTTACGACGATCAACAACCTACTCTAGCTGTGTAACTGTAGCCCGAACTCTTTGATACCCTTCCTGTAGCTCACGAACTTCTTTATTGAAATAAATGAAACACTAGACAAGTTCATCATTTTCTGATGATGATGACCTCAGACCTTGGTAGCTCAGGAGTGCTCGGCCTCAAACACAATACCCATTGCATCTAGTTCATATACCCTCCCCTTCTTGTCTCCAATTTTCTATACATCTCATAGTTAGACTGCTCAGGGGTAGAATGACTGCCACTACTATCACTGGTTGTCGAGCTCTGTTGTGGCTGTCTGTCTTGAATATTCTTGTAGTCCTCCTTTATAACTATAACCCATGATTAATAAAAATTGTACATTAATAATATAAGAAAATTATAGAAAATAAAAGTTTTTTACTTATATTGACACATCGAAGAGTTCAGACACCCATTCTTTCTTCCTTGGATGCCGATACATGTAGACATGGAACTCCACCGTGGTGCTGATGCCAATTTGTATAGACATGCAACTCCACTGTGGTGGGCAGTAAGCCAAACCCCCGAGCATGTGAACAGGAAATTAGTAAGTATCATATAATATTATCATTGACTTTTTGAGGATAGAGTGAATCTTCAAACTTCTAGTAGTTCTCTATGAGCGGGATAGATCCTCCAATGTGGAGTGTGATGCCTAAGGCCTCCAATTCTTCCAGTTCCAATCCCTCTTTCTCTGATAATCAAAAGATGCCCGTGATTTGGTTAATTATGCCCAATATCCTCCCCAACGCAAATCAGTCACTACCCCTTCTACTAACCATCGTGAACATATCACCTAACTGATACATGGTTCAAATCTAAAAAATAAATTGGATATGCTAGTGATGCTCTGACAATGAGTGAAAAGATCTCAACGAAATAAAATTAAGCAATATTTATTAGTATATAAAAAATAACTTTAAATTATAATTATAATTCAATTTAACGGATTTTACCTTGAATTCCCTGAATCACATGTCCCCAACTTATGCGGAGGTCTGTGAGGTGGCTTCTCTCCTCTCCCATCTAAAGCCATTTGTAATAAGAATAAAGCCATTAATAAAATTAGTAAAAAGAATCAAACGTAAAAGCAACAAAAATAAAAGCAAGAATGTAAAGAATGAAAATAATAAAAAAAATGTTATAACCAAGTGTAAGTATGACACCCTCCGAGTAAAATCAAGCCCAAATTAAAAGCCGGAACACACAAAATAAACAATGTGAAAAGTATAAAGTTTATATAATGAGAGATAAAATCAGGAATAAAATAAAATTTCAAAAGTTGTACCTCTCTTAGTTTATTTCATTAGACAATTTAGTCGATGATGAACTTAACATTTCTTGATTCATGTCTTCATTAATTTCAAATACCTCTTCATAAGTCTCCATGATATCCTCGAGGGTAAATCTTTTTTTAATAAAATTGAGCTGCATATGAAAATCTAACCTTTTTTACTCTTGATGAATATGTTCAATAATAATTTGCATTGTTGTCTTCCCTGGAGATCTCGAATTGAGGTTTCTTTTTGAATTATCGTCACCTCATCCTTCTTGGCTTTCTTCTATTTAGAACTGTTCTCCCGGTCAATGTTGATTACCAGATTCTTTTGTTCCCCAATCCTATCATTTCTTCCTTGGCCTTGTCCCCAAACTCAACCTCAGGTGTGAGTTCTGGAGGAACTTTCACCATCTTTTTGTAAAGGAGTGGCGAGGGCTCGTAGAACTAGAATCGGTGGGTTTTCATTATGTGCATTTTCTAGCTGCTTCACCTCATTTGGTACAAAAATTCTGGAGAAAATGTTTTCTCCGGGGGTGCGTAGTAAGCAGCATCCTCATGGATTCCCTCTTCATATACAGAAAATGGATGCAAGTCCCCTTTGATGTAGTGCTCTTGCCCTTCGTGGCAGTATTTCATGCACTGATGTAAAGATGAAAGAACCATTTCTTGCTCATGAATCCATGGTCAACCCAGGAGGGCATTGAATGAAGTCTTAGAGTCGATGATGTGAAATTTTGTAGTTTTTACTTAAACACCAATCTTTAACAACAGTGTGATTGGCCCAAGAGCTCTTTCTCTATTTTGATTGAAGCCTCTTAGCATCATCTTATCAGTTGATAGTTTGCGAGTATCAATATCTAAATATACCAATGTACGTAAGTTCTTTATATTGATGGATGCCCCTGGATCCGCCAATACTCGAGAGCATGAATTTTTCGATGTTGACAAAAGTGTAGAGGGGGCTATTATGATTGGAAGTACTAAGCAACAAATTTTCGTCAGTCGAAGTAAACTTTGTCGATTCCCCGAAGGAACAAACCTCACCTAAGGAAGTACCAGCGAGCTGAGTTAGACCCAATTTCAATGATAGAGGGAACTGGAGCAAAGTCAGACTCTTTTCAACAATAGGTTTGTCGATCACCAAAACAACCTTCCCCTTGATTGAAACTGGAGCAACAACAGCTGTAGTGAAGACCAGACTAGTGGCAGTGGCATAAATAGTCCTGGGAGTAGTGTCGGCATATTTTTAGGTTGTGTGTTTTATTTTGAAAAGGGGTCGCCTAACAGAAGTTGTCGGTGAATTTTTAATTTAATTTAAATAAATAATTTTGAAAAGTAGTATTTGATTTTGAAAATAATTTTAAATTTGAAGGTTTTAAGATATGATATTAAACCGATCTCATATCCCAAATAGTTTATATAAACGAGCACCTTGCACCATAAGCCGTGTATCTATCCCTAAGGATAGACACTACTCGCTATGACGGTGGGGCTCGATTAAATAAACTAGAAGATTTTGTGACATCCGTTTGGTCTCGCGAACCAATTTTATAAGCCGACAAATTCCCTGCTTAATATGAAAGCATTAAACAGGGTTTATATTACTCAGGTTCTTTTAAAATTCCCTATAAAGGCAATCCCCTATAGTTAATTACATCTTAAGTGATGGGAATCACCTAAGAAAACTCTCGATAATAATCGATAATTCTGCTCTCAAAGATTTCAAAGTTTAAGTTTTCGAGGATTGAATTTTGGAATTTCAATATGGAATGGATCAAATTTGGAACATTTTGTTTTGGGAATCCAAAGGAAGAAAAGTAGGAGAAATCACACATTCGAAGCGAACTTCGGTAATTTCCCGACTATCCTATTGTTTGGCTTGAGTTTAGGAAAGTCCTAATATTTATTTAAATGTTTTGATCTTACCAATTTTAATTAATTAGGACTTATATTTATATGATAGAATCATACAAATAGCCTCGAAGATGTGAGGGTTTATGTCGTATCGGACGACTACCTCGGAATCCTAAGACCGATTAGGGCTTAATTTGCAATGCAAGTGCCTAACGAAGAGTTGAGGATTTATGTTGCACTAGACAAACTACCTCGAAGTCCTATGGCTTTGTTATTTAATTCTAGGAAAGTTTCTTTGAAGTAGACTCGAGTTTTCATTGATGACGATGACCGTGCTTGCCCACCATCCTCCGAGCTCCTTGTTGTTGCGGAGGTTCAATTTTAGAAGTCATAAATCAGGGGATGAGAATAGTGTTTTGATTTAGAGAAAATCTTAATTTCCAACTGTTTTCAATACTTTAATTAAAACAAATCTTAAAGTTGATTATAACGACACCGGTTAAGATCCCACGGTTCCATCCTTCCGGCATCATTATTTTTATACGATTCACTTAGTCCGGATGAATTTGCTAAACTCGACTAAATGAGTTCCACACTTTCATTTAGACCGTGGGAAATCCCGTTAGCAACACGTAGGTTACATCATCCGAGGTATTCCCGATCATCCAACAAGACGTTTTAATTTAGTTGTAGTTGTAGTTTTGTATTCTGTTTGTGATTAAATTTTGAGTTGTTTTATATTTTGAAATGTTGTGGCGGTGAATTTTATCTTGCAATGACTTTTAATTTTGTTTTGGTTTCAGTTTTAGGGACTATCCTAAAGGTGTGGATTTTCATGCAACAGTTGTTTATCATGCGAGAAAAGTAAAGTGCATTTGCTGATAAAGTAAATTGCGAAAAGTAAATTGCGATTAAATAAAAGCGTACCGGAGGGTCTTCCCGTCATCCCAAGCTGCACTTAAACACAATTAGAATATTTAAGCAAGTTCCTAGGTAAAGCTAAGGTAAGGGTTATGGTTTTCTACCAAATTCCTAATCATATAGTTAGTCATTTCCTATGACGTCTAGATTCCTTGTGTTTTTTGTTTGAAGACGATTTTCTTCATCGAAGAACAATTAAATTCAATTGTTCTTATAAACATCCTATCATATTGAGAAAATGTTTAGAAGAATCTTAAACATCTTTTCAATATTGCTTAGAATTGTTTTAAGTCGAATGAATTTAATTATACAAATGAATTAATCGTCAAAGAATCTCGAGTTTTGTTATCTTGCTCGATGAACTAGGACATTTTAATATCTTATAGGTGAAGTAACATTTCATTTAATATTACGTTTAGGAGTTATGATAACTAAAGCTTTTGAGGGTAAATTGGTGTTCAAATGGTTTGTGATTCAGTTTAATTTCCATTAATGGGTTTAAATTTGGAATAGTGTTCAAGTTATTTTAGATTTATTTTGAATTCTTTATATCTTTGGTGATGTTATATTTACTTCAACTTAAATTAATTTAATTTAATTTAATTGAGTTTTAATTTAATTTAATTCAATTTAGTTTGATTTGATGTTACATTAAATTAATTTGATTTGATTTAGTTTTAATTTAATTTGTTTTAATTTAATTCATTTTAATTTAATTTGATTTAATTTAATTCAATTTAATTTAATTTTTAATTTGGTTTAACTTAATTTAATTTGGTTTTATTTATTTAATTTAATTTAATTTAATTAATTTAATTAATTTAATTTGTTTATTTAATTTAATTTAATTTAATGTAATTTAATTCAAATTTTAATTTTAATTTAATTTAATTTAATTTACTTAATTTAATTTAATTTTTAATTTAATTTTAAATTTAATTGTATTTTTTAATTTTAATTGAAATTTTAAAAGAGTTTAATAATTTAATTTTAGTTTATTGATTAAGTCTTTTAATGTTTTGAATTTGAGTTATCATTTTAATTAAGAATTGAATATTAATGAGATAATTAATTTAGGGATTTTTAAATTAAAGAATAAATCTCTTCCTAATAATATCCCTATTTTAATAATTCTAATTTTATTATTCCTCCAAATTTAATCAATTATTTAATTAAGGTTTAATTATTTTAAAATTGTTTAATGGGTTTCTACCCTTTAATTATTTAAATTTCAATCATCCAAATCAAATTAGGATCAAATATTTTACTTATTAATTTTTTATTAAACCTAAAGTTTTAATTAAGGATTAAAATTTTAATTACCATTTTACCCTTTAAGCTTAATAATTTCATAACTCACTAAATTGAACTCAAATGAACTTGAAATTTTTATGTGACTTCACTTATATGTCAATAAAGACATGAGAGGAGAAAATGTGATTTTTCTGTATTCAATTTATTTATATAATTATTTTTGGTGGAAAATAGAGATTTCCAAGGAAAATTTAATAACATGACCAAGGGAAAGTTTCTGTCCTTAAGAAAATTAGGGGACATTTCTAATGACCAGAGGACCACTTGAACCAATTTTGGTGATTTTTTGAATTATATTATTTTTATTATAATTATTTTAAATTTTGGAGTGTTAATTAATTTAAAAATAAAATAAATGTTGAAAAATGAATTTTATATTTTTCAAAAATCTCTCTGATATCAAGGAAATCAGAGAATTAAATTTTATAATTTTCTAATTTTTCTATGATTTATTATAATTATTTTAGTGAAAATGCTAGAAAATACATTTTTTTAATCTTAAAACTACCCTAGGGCTTTAAAATTTAATATCTCACAAAATATACCTAAGAAAAATATGAGGTTTGTTCCTAAGTGATTAAAATTTAAAATGTGACATTTTGGTGAATTTTATTATTTTTGTGATTTTTATTATTTTTTAATTATTAAAATATTAAAATAATATTAAAAATCAACTTTTTTAGAAAATTAAAATTTTAACTTTCTTAAGTTCCTCTGATATCAGAGAGGCTCCAAAACCAATTTGGTGAATTTTTGAAAGATATTTTGAAAGTTATGAATTTTTAAAGTTTAAAATGGATAAATGGCTTAATCAACCCAATTAGTAGGGCTAACCAAGTCCAATTGACCTCAAATTTTTATGGTGAGTTCCTCTAATCCTAAAGGTCAGTGGAGAATTGATTTCAAGTCAATTTGATGTATGGTTAGCTTTAATTAATTAGAGATCCATTTTGGGTGTTTAAGCCAATTAGGGTTGTTTTAAATGAACTAACTCAAAACCTATTTTCTCTAGGGTCCTCTGGTCATAAGGAACATCACCAAATTTTACTAGAATTTATTTCACAACATGCTATTTATTGGAATTAAAATACTCAAAACAGTAACATGAATTTGAAAAATCAATAACTCTTCATAGGGATGGCCTCTGACTTTGGAAAATTCAGGGAATGTTCCCAAATTTAGAGGCTTCAAAAGCCCTATGGTCTCATGCCATGGTGAATTTTAAACATGCATGGAGAATTAAAAATATGCAAAGGGTAAATAAATTATTAAAAATAAAATACTTGATGAAATTAAATGATTTCTTTCCCACATTATTCTCCTCATTCACTGAGCGAGAGGGTATTTTTATTTTATTTTTCTGATTTTTCTACACAAAGTTATGAATTTTTGAAGTTTAGGGAATTAAATAAATCAAAAAAATCCCTAATTTTCTATTTATCCACGCGGCGCCGCGTCGACCTCGGCGGCTCCGAACGCACACGTGTCGCGCTCCCATTCGACGCCCCATCCGAGTCGGCGGCCGGGCCCCGCTTGTTCTCGTACCGTCTCCTCGATCCGACGCGATCACGGCGGTACGTTCGCGCGTGTATTGAATGGACGGCATCCGTTCATCGTCCCCAGTGTCCTCACACGAGAGCCTTCCACACTAAATCCCTAATATCTCACTCGATACTCGATGGATTTTCATGTTCTTATGCTCTATGGATTCGTCTTGAAGAGACGAACACATCTATACGGTGATCATGCATTGAAATTAAAGCATTTGAAATGGAGAATCTCCGAAGCTCGGGATGAAGAATTAGCTCATACCTTTGCTCGGAGAAGTGTGGCTTCGATGCGAGGGTTGTTGCACCTTCGATTGGATCCCGGCGAGCTCCGGATGAAGTCTCCTGGTGCAGTGAATTGTGCAGGTGGGATTTCGACCAAGCCCGATCACAAAGCTTGGAGGCTGGAGCAACCTGGGTGGCCTGGAGATGGGGCTTTTCTTGGTGGACACCTTCCTTGGTGCAGTGAAGGTGTAGAACCAATCAATTTGGGGATTGGCTCAGCTGTTGAGAAGTGTCCTGGTTTTGGGCCTAAATTTCAACTCCGAAATTGAGCTCGCAGAGAAGAAATGACGAGGGGATCTCGGTGGGGATCAAGTGCTCGTGTATGGGGAGGAGTACGAAACAATTTTGGCGAGTTTCCTTAAGGTTTGTTTCGGCACCTCTCATGGCCGAGAGGGGTGGTGTTTAAATAGGAGAGGGTGGAGGGCCTCCCGGGGAGAGTTAGGGCTTGGGATCGAGCTTGCTCTTGGCAAGAGAAGAACGGCTCCAATGGCCGCTGGGGATGGGGCGGCTCGGCGAGGGAGAATTCCAAAGTTGGCTCACATGTGAGCTCTCGGCCCGGTGGTTTCCGGCGGGCGTGGTGGCTGGCCGGCCGGGGTCGAGTCACCCTCGAGGTCGGGGAGGTCGGGGCTGGAGGTTTGTGCGATCGATTGGCCATGGACATGTGTAAAGGAGTTGAATTGAAATGGAATGGGGGATGAGCTCATTTTGGGTCCAAATGGGTCAACCCACCTTTTGGGCTTGGTTCACCTCCCCATGGTTGATTTGGGTTGAGGGAAGATCGGATGGATCGGCTAGGAAAGGGTGGAGAAGTCACCATCCATGAATATTTTGATTAAACATGGATTAAGGTGAAGCATTAAAAGGGTTAAAACCTTTTTAAGGGGGCTTAAAAGAGGCTCCTCCTTTTGCCATTAGTGGCTTGATCAAATGTCAAGCCTTCCATGGCTTCATGTGGCTTGTCCATGGCTTGCATGGCTCACCTTTGGCTTGGGAAAAGTGGAGTCAATTTCATGGAAATGGATGTAAGAAAATTTTTGGTATTTAGGGGTGATTTGGCATGAGGCTTGATTTGGAATCATTTGATGATGAATTTAGGACTTAAGTAATGGCTTTAATTAAGTGGATGACAAATGGAGATGTCATGTGGGCTTTAGGGTGGATTTTGGGCTTTTTTGAAATGGTTTTAGATGGGCTTTTAAAATGGTTTAGGAAAATGGGCTTTTGAATTTTAAAATGGATTTTGGGATGAAATTTTGGTAAAGGCTTGGGCCAAATAATTGTTGGGTTTAGCTCATAGATGTTTCATGAGTGACTTGAAGCAAATTGGGGGTGATTTGGATTTGGATTGGGTTGAATTTGGGTTCTTTTGGTGAATGGGTCAATATAGGTCCAAGTGGGCCAAGTTGGGCCAATGTTGGGCTAGGATTGAAATTGATGTAAAATTAATGTTGGGAAATGTTTATGGGAGTGTTTCAAAGAGGTTTTGACTTTGATTGGGCTTTGATTTTGGGGTTTGGGCTCATTTGGGTTAGGTTTGGGTTTAGGTCAAAAATGGGCCTTTTAGCTTTGGGTTGAATTTGAGTGGGGTTTTGGACTAAATTTTGGGCATATCATGTTATTTTTTTGCTTGTGGGGATGCTAAGGAAGATTTAGAAAAGATTTGGGGTTAATTGGAGTTGAATTGGGTGAGTTTGGGTTAGGTTTGGGTCATGGGTCCAAATTGGGCTTTAAGGCCAAAAGTGAAATTGGATCCAAATGTCAATCAAATTGGACTTGGATTTGGTCTATATTGGTGTTGGGAATGTTGATTTGAAGTTTAGAATTGAATTGGACCAGAATTTGGGTCAATTGGATAGGTTTGGTTTGACATTGGGTTCACTTTGGGTTAAAATGGGTCAAATTGGGGGTTTTGGACAAAAGTAGGGTAAATTGACAAAATTGGCCCATGGTGTAGTTGGACAAAATGAAATTGGGAATATTTGGGATTTTCTGAAATTTTCTGGGAATTTTCTGAATTTTTGGATTTTTGGGTCAAGAGGGGTATTTTGGGTATTTGGAGGGTATTGGGAGGTATTTTTGGAATTTTTAGTATTTTTGGGTATGGAAGATCAATTTAAGTGATGTGGAAATGTTTGGGATTGATTTTGAGGAATCTTGGGTGATTTGGAAATTTTTGAGAAATTTGGGTAGTTTCAAGGGTTTTGGGTAGGCTAAGCGGGTGTAGGGTCCCGGGGGTCAAAAATTAAAAATTTAGGAAATTGAAGATTGGGTAAACTTGAGTGGAATGAAATCATTTTGGTTGAGCCATGAAGCCACATCAAGCCCACATGAGCCATGAAGGGACTCATTTGAGGCATTCAGCTATGTTGTTCCTAACCCTCTTGCCGAGGGCTTAGGGGTTAAGGACCATCCATGTGAATCACCTACATGAGTCGGGAGGTCAAGTTAGGTATGGGTGTGGTTTTAGGAGGTGTGTGAAAGTGTATGAGTGTAGTGTGTGTGTAAATCGGCCCCTCACTGGACCGGGCCACCGGGGCGATCTAAGGCCGAAGAGTCTCATAGGAACTCATCCTCTAAACTTCCACATTTGATTTCAACCCTCTAGGTGATTAGGGGCCTACAATCAAGTTTGTGGAGTTTGCGGGGAGTTAAGAAGTGGTTGAGTTTCTAAAGGGGTAGGTTCCATCTCTAGTCCTCTAAGATAGTCAAAGGAAAAGCCTAAGGCTAGATCCTAAGTACTAAAGAGAGAAGAGAAGACCTCATCAAAAATGAGGTTAACAAGTAGTCCCATCGGTCTTAACGGTAGAATTTACAGCGACAACATAATTCTTTTCAACCAACACCCTCTTTAGAAGGTGAATTCTTTGACAGACTTCAGGTTAAACTACAAAATAGGTTCAACTGGTCTATCTGTTTCAGACTATACCACAACAACAGTGATGTTTCCAAATTTGACTTTAGTGTTGTCAACTACCTACTCGAACTTGATAACTGCTTCGTCAAGTTGCTCATTACTGTTAAAGCCAAATCCATTCTGGTAGAGAAGGAGAAGATCAATTTCGACAAAGACATTTTCTGGGATCAGGAAAATTTTAGTATATTAGTCTCATCCCACGCTTCTTCTTTATTGTAACAATTCTCTTTTTAGGATGAACATCAAAATTTAAAGAACTTATATAATAAACTGGGTGTTTCTTTCAAAACTTTTAAAAATAAATCATTTAATGTCTGCATTTGATTTTGTTTTAAACTTGCAAATTTTATTTTATTTCAATGATTTTATTTTATTCTATCTACCGTAAGAGAAAATTTTGAAAATTATGGAATTTAAGTTGTCTCACTTAAACGAGTTGATTTAAGGAGGAAACGAAGTGGGTATGAAATGTAGGACAAACATTTGAAATTGGATGGGATTGATCCTACCTCAATCCTATCTTGCTCAAATTTGCTGGATCTTCTGACTCCTATAGTAGGTGATTGAGGAACTTTTAGTGCTCATTTTGATTGAGCACTACTTCTTTCTCCACCTTCCCGGTCATCAGTATCTTCTATCTCAAAATACTTTGATTCTTTAGAATTGGCTGACGGACTGTCATGAGTTATGAAATGTCCGTGCACGTCTCCATCTCATTGAATGTGACGTCCTTGCTTCTGATGAGTTTCTTATTTTAGTAAATCCAAAAATTGTACCAAAATTCATCTAAGTCATATTCAATGAAGATGTACTTGACAGATTTTGTGTCAAGCTTACTCCTGGACCCTACATCAAAATGCACATATGTAGAAAATCTAAATACTCTTAAATGAGATAGACATAATTTTTGTTCACTCCAGGCTTCTTTAAGTAAGCTTTCCTTCAAAGGTACTAATGGACTATGAATAATCAGATAAACTGCAGTGTTTACTACTTCAGCCCAAAACTGCTTTGGCAAGCCTGCATGCAGCCTCATGCTTTTAGCACACTCCGTGATTGTTCTGTTCATGTGGTCATCCACACCATTCTGCTGCAATATCCTTGTGATAGTGAACTCACACCTGACCCCTTTATAACATAGAAATTGTTGAACTTATGATTACAATACTCACCTTCATTATCTGATCTGTGACACTTCAGCTTCAAGCTGTCTCATTTTCTACCATAGCCTTCCACTTCTTAAAGATTTCAAATGCATCATATTTTGTCTTTAAGAAATAAACCCAAACCCTTCTTGTGTAATCATCAACGAATGTGATAAAATAGCGAGAACCTCTAATAAACTTAATTGGAGTAGGATCCCATACATCAGTATGCATTAACTCTTGTTTCTTGACTTCACCATTGACCCACTCTTCTAGAAAGAAAATATATTCAGATTGTCATCTATAAAGTCTTCACATAAATTAGATCAACTGATTACAAACCCTAAAGTTTATTCTTCGAAAGTAGGGGCTTCATATCTTTCTTGCCCAAATGGCAAAGCCTACAGTGTCACAGAACCGCATCCACCCTGGTTCCAGTAACATCAATGAAATCAATCATTTCGGTAGTCAAATAAAGACTGCCTTCAATGTTGCCCCGAGTCATCACTAATGCCCTCTGGTCACCTTCCACGAATCACCCGTGAAAGTAGTCATGAGTCTTGACTTTGTCAGCTAGCTCACAAAGAAAAGATTTCTCCTCAAACTTGGAACATGTATAACTTCAGTATTTTTCCAATTTGTTCCATTTAGTAACTTGATATCAACATCACCCTTTCTGCTACACTGCAGGCTTTTTTATCATTCAAACAAATGTTCCCTAAACCACTCTAAGTGTAATTCTTAAATACATCTTTATTATGGCAAACATGAAAAGAGGAATCTGAATCCACTATCCAGAATTTAATATTGACAAGGGATAACACCAGGGAGTCGCTTTGGATTTCACCAGTGGAGACATTAGTTGAGTAACTACTTTCCTGTCCTCCACCATCAACTTTCTTAAATCTTTACAATCCTTCTTGAAATGTCTATTCTTACTGCAATTCAACATTCTCCCCTGCTTGACTTGGGCTTTTCTTTCTTGGACTTGGATCTGCCTCTGCCTGTATTATTGACCAGATTCCTTCTTTCGTTATCAGCATTCAAAGCAGAACCTAAAGAGTCACCATTTGCTACTTTTCTACAAACATCTTCATTCAACATCAGATCAACGATATCATCGACGTTTCAAAGTCCCTGAAGAATTACTTACTGTCGTTACCGGCCATCCCAACTATACATCAACAAAGATAGTTTCACCAGTGTTTTAACCTCATAATCAAACTTGATCCCCACAAAACATAACGGGCTCATGATAGTGTTGAAGTTATTGAGAAGATCTGCCACTGAACTGCCTTCCACCATATCCATCTTGAATAATTTACTCATTAGAAAAAAAACGTATAGGAAGCAAAAGTTATTTCATACATCTTTGTCAATGTCTCAATGAGATCCACCATAGTTTTCTCATTCACATTGTTGAACACGACATATGAGGAAAGTGTTGATCTGATCAAACCTGATGTCGTTCGATCCAACACTTCATATCCCTCCAAAGGCATAGACTCGGGTTTCCATTTGATTCATTATAGTGGCCAATATAATTTTTTCTGATAAAGTAAATTCTCCACTTGCATATTCCAGAAAACAAAGTTTGTCCCATTGAACTTCTCCACTTTGAACCTTGCTTCTTTGGTCATTGCTCCCACTTGAATTGAATCCCGCTCAGATACTAGTTTGATAGAAAATATACCATACAATAATTCCCAAATTTTCTGGGGTTTAAGATCAATTTGAAACTCAATCATACCGCAGAATGATAGAATCACACCGATTTGAGAAAACTAGAATACAAATTAGAAAGCACAATTAAGACGACAAAAAAAAACATACGAGAATTTTACGTGGAAAAACCATAGAACTGGAAAAAAAATTACAGAGCCACACCCCTAGAAATTTCACTATGAAATTCAGAAGGTTTTATAAAGAACTCACATAATTCTCTCTAAACACAAAGAAAACTTACAGCACAAGCCCCACAATCTTCTCCTCCCATCCAACGCAAAAATCACTTCGAATCACTGAAATCAACATCTTCAACACTTCCCACATTCACCAGGATTCTTGTCGAAGAATACACAGGAAGAAAACTCCAAGCCTTTCAAAACCTACTCAAAATCAGGATTAAAAACTCAAAATCCCGATTGAAACCACCCTTGGCGCATAATCGCTGTTGACCTCATTTTTGATGAGGTCTTCTCTTCTTCTTTTTTAGTACTTAGGATCTAGCCTTAGGCTTTTCCTTTGACTATCTTAGAGGATTAGAATTGGGACCCACCACCTAGAATTTCAAACCACTTCTAAACTCCCTGCAAACTCCACAAACTTGATTGTAAACCCCTAATCACCTAGAGGGTTGAAATCAAGTGTGGAAGTTTAGGGGATGAGTTCCTATAAGACTCTTTGGCCTTAAGACTGCCCTGGGTGGCCTGGTCTGGTGAGGGTTGACTTACACACACTACACTTATACTCTACACTTTCACACACCTCCTAAAACCACACCTATACCCAACTTGACCTCCTGACTCATGAAGGTGATTCACATGGATGGTCCTTAACCCCTAGGCCCTTGGCTAAGAGGGTTAGGAACAACATAGTGAATGCCTCGAATGAGTCACTTCATGGCTCATGTGGGCTTGATATGGCTTCATGGCTCAACCAAAATTATTTCATTCCACTTACATTTACCCAATCTTCAATTTTCTAAATTTTCAATTTTTGACCCCCGGGGCTCCGGACCCGCCTAACCCACCAAATGCCCTCCAAATCACCCAAAATTTAAGAAAAATCTCCAAATCACCCAAAATTCCTCAAAATTAATCTCAAACATTCCCACATTACTCAAATTGATCATCCATAGCCAAAAATACCAAAAATTCCAAAAATACCTCCCAATACCCTCCAAATACCCAAAATACCCCTCTTAGCCAAAAAATCTAAAAAATCAGAAAATTCCTAGAAAATTCCAAAAAATCCCAAATATTCCTAATTTTATTTTGTTCAACTACACCATGGGCCAATTTTGTCAATTTACCCCACTTTTGTCAAAATCCCCAATTTGACCCATTTTAACCCAAAATGAACCCAATGTCAAACCAAACCTACCCAATTGACCCAAATTCTGGTCCAATTCAATTCTAAACTTCAATTAAACATCCCCAACACTAATATAGACCAAATCCAAGCCCAATTTGATTGGCATTTGAATCCAATTTCACTTTTGACCTTAAAGCCCAATTTGGACCCATGACCCAAACTAACCCAATTCAACTCCAATTAACCCCAAACCTTTTCTAAACTTTCCTTAACATCCCCACAAACAAAACACTAACATGATTTGCCCAAAATTTGGACCCAAACCCCACTCAAATTCAACCCAAAGCTAAAAGGCCCAATTTTGACCTAAACCCAAACCTAACCCAAATAAGCCCAAACCCCAAAATCAAGACCCAACCAAAGCCAAAACCTCTTTAAAACATTCCCATAAACATTTCCCAACATTAATTTTACATCAATTTCAATTCTAGCCCAACATTGGCCCAAGTTAGCCCAATTTGACCAACATTGGCCCATTTACTAAATCAACCCAAATCTAACCCAATTCAACCCTAAACCACTTCAAATTTATTCCAAGTCACTCATGAAACATCCCAAAACCAAACCCAACAATTATTTGGTCCAAGCCTTTACCAAACTTTCATCCTAAAGTCCATTTTAAAATCCAAAAGCCCACTTCCACTAAACTATTTTAAAAGCCCATCCAAAATGAAATCCAAAAAGCCCAAACCCATTCCAAAGCCCACATTGACAATTCCTTCTCATCATCCCTTTAATTGGAATCAATTCCTAAGTCCCAAATCAATCATCGAATCAACCTAAATTAAGCACCATCTAAATTTTCACTAAATTGTCAAAATTTCCAAATTTCTTTTTTTTTATATAAATGAATCCACTTTTCCTAAGCCAAGGATGAGCCTAATGGAGCCACATGCAAGCCATGGACAAGCCACATGAAGCCATGGGGGTTTGACTTGTCACCAATCCATTAATGGCAAGAAGAAGGAGTCCTTTCTTAATCCTTCCTTAAGCCATTTTAACCTCTTTAATGCAACACCATAACCCAAAATTAACATAAACTATCTTGATGGAGACTTTACCACTCCATGGTAGCTGACTCATTTGATCCTCCCTCAGCCCAAATCAGCCATGGGGAGGTGAACCAAGCCCATTTCCATGGGTTGACCAAACCAAGTGCAAAAGAAGCCACCTCCCCATGCCATTTTGATCCAACCACTTTACACATGTAAGGCTTGATTGAATTCACAAACTTCGACTCCTGACCCCACGACCTTGGGGGTGACCCTTACTGCCCGGCCGGCCACAGGCCGCCGGAAAATGCCATGGGCGAGACATGGGGAGGAGCCAAACTTTGGAATTCCACCTTGCTGAGTTGCCCCATGCCCAATGGCCACCATGGCTGTTCTTCCCTTGCCAAGAGCAGCTGATCCCAGTCCTTAACTCCCCCTGGGAGGCCCTCCAGCCTCTCCTATTTAAACCCCACCTCTCTGTTCACCTCATTTTTGATGAGGTCTTCTCTTCTTCTCTTTAGTACTTAGGATCTAGCCTTAGGCTTTTCCTTTGACTGTCTTAGATGACTAGAATTGGGACCCACCTTTTAGAAATTCAAACCACTTCTAAACTCCCTGCAAACTCCACAAACTTGACTATAGACCCCTAATCACCTAGAGGGTTGAAATCAAATGTGGAAGTTTAAAGGATGAGTTCCTATAGGACTCTTTGGCCTTAGGATGCCCTTACTGGGTGGTACGGTGCAGTGAAGGGCGACTTACACATACACTTACATACACACTACACTTACACACTACATTTCCACACACTTCCTAAAACCACACCCATACCCAACTTAACCTCCTGACTCATGTAGGTGATTCACATGGATGGTCCTTAACCCCTAAGCTCTTGGCAAGAGGGTTAGGAGCAACATAGTGAATGCCTCAAATGAGTCACTTTCATGGCTCATATGGGCTTGAAATGGCTTCATGGCTCAATCAAAATGATTTCTTTCCACCTAGATTCACCCAATCTTTAATTTCCCAAATTTTCAATTTTTGACCCCGGGACCCTACACTACTAAACTACTGCAAAACCATGAAATTACCAATTTTTGCAAAATTTCCAAATTACCCAAAATTTTCCAAAATCAATCCCAAACATCTCCACATCACTCAAATTGATCATCCATACCCAAAAATACCAAAGATTCCAAAAATACCTCCCAATACCCTCCAAATACCCAAAATACCCTTCTTGGCCTAAAAATCCAAAAATTCAGAAAATTCCCAAAAAATTCCAGAAAATCTCAAATATTCCTAATTTCATTTTGTCCAACTACACCATGTGCCAATTTTGTCAATTTACCCTACTTTTGTCAAAACCCCCAAATTGACCCATTTTAACCCAAAGTGAACCCAATGTCAAACCAAACCTACCCAATTGACCCCAATTTTGGTCCAATTCAATTATAAACTTCAATTCAACATCCCCAATACCAATCTAGACCAAATCCAAGTCCAATTTGGTTGACATTTGGATCCAATTCCACTTTTGGCCTTAAAGCCCGATTTGGACCCATGACTGCAAACCTAACTCAAACTCACCCAATTCAACTCCAATTAACCCCAAACCTTTTCTAAATCCTCCTTAACATCCCCACAAACAAAAACCTAACATGATTTTCCCAAAATTTAAACCCAAGTCCCACTCAAACTCAACCCGAGTTAAAAGGCCCATTTTTGACCTAAACCCAGACCTAACCCAAATTCAACCCAATTCAAATCCAAATCACTCCCAATTTGCCTCAAATCACTCATGAAACATCCATGAGCTAAACCCAACAATTATTTGGCCCAACCTCTTTACAAAATTCCCATCCATAAATTCATTTTTAAACTTAAAGGCCCATTCCTTAAACCATTTTAAAAGCCACTTCCACCGAATCCAAAACCCCAAAAATTCTTCCAAAGCCCATATGACATTTCCCCTCATCATACTTTCAATTAAAATCATCCCTAAGTCCTAAACCAATGATCAAATATTTCTAAATGAAGCTTCATCCAAATTTCCACCAAATTATCCAAAATCCTTAAAATCCTTTTTTATGAAATTGACCAAACTTTTTGCCAAGCCAAAGGTGAGCCATGAAGCCATGCATGAGCCACATGTGAGCCATGAGAGCTTTGGACACTCCACCATGCCATATTGGGTAAGAAGAGGGGGGCTTTCCTTAATCCCTAAAGTTCATTAGCCTTAATCATGTTTCACCAAAACTTAAATTTAATCCAAATATATTTGGATGGAGACTTCTCCAAGCCAAACCAGCTAATCCCTTTGATCCCCCACAGCATCCAAAGCCACCTTGAAGGGTGCACCAAGCCCAAATGGGTGGATTGACCCATTTAGACTCAAAACTAGCCATGCCCCATTCTACTTTGGATCAAAGCCTTTACACATGTCCATGGCCGATTGATTGCACAAACCTCCGTGCCCGACCCACCTGACCTTGATGGTGATCATTGCACAGCCGGCCGGCCACCGGGCCGCCGGAAAACACCATGGCCGAGAGCTCACATGTGAGCCAACATTGAAATTCTCACTTGCTCGAGCTGCCCCATCCCAGTGGCTACCATGGTGATCTTCTCCTCACCGAAGCAGGCGATCCCGAGCCCTAACTCCCCACAGGAGGCCCCGACCCGGCTCCATTTAAACTCCACCCCTCTCGGCCATGAAAGGAGAGAAGCACAAACCTTGCCAAAACTGCGCAAAATTGTTCCGGACCCTTCTCCATCCTTAGAGCACTTGATCCCAGAGTGAAATCCCCTGCCATTTCTCCTCTGTAAGCTCGATTTCGAGTTGAAATTCCACCCAAAACCAGGGACACTTCTCCACAGTGAGCCAATTCCCAAATTGATTGGCTCTACACCTTCACTGAGACCAAGAGAAGGTGTCCACCATCAAAAGCCCCATCTCCGGGCCACCCGGTTGCTCCGGCCTCAAGCTTTGTGATCGGGCTTGGTCGAAATCATATCCGAGACAATTCCCAGGACCGGGAGACTTCATCCGGAGCTTGCTGGAACCCGATCGAAGGTGCAACAACTCTCGGATTGAAGCCACACTTCTCCGAGCCAAGGTATGAGCTAACTCTTCATCCCGGAAGCTTACGGAGATTCTCCATTTCAAATGCCTTAGTTTCAATGCATGTTAGCAGTATAGATGTGTTCGTCTCTTGAAAACGAATCCATAGAGTATAAGAACATGAAAATCCATTGAGAATCGAGTGAGATCTTAGGGATTTAGTGTGGACGGCTCTCGGGTGAGAACACTTGGGGACGATAAACGGATGCCGTCCATTCAATACACGCGCGGACGGACGGCTCAGATGGCGTCGGACCAGGAGACGGTACGAGAACCGCGGGGCCCGGGCTGCTGACTCAGGTGGCGGCGTCGAATGGGAGCGCGCCGCGTGGTCTTTCGGAGGCTGCCGAGGATGCGGCGGCGCCGCGTGGATAAATAGAAAAATAGGGTATTTTCCGATTTATTTAATTCCCTAAACTTCAAAAATTCATATCTCTGTGTAGAAAAATCGGAAAAATAAAATAAAAATACCCTCTTGCTCGGTGAAGAGAGGAGAATAATGTGGAAAAGAAATCACTTAATTTCATCGAATATTTTATTTTTTATAATTTATTTACTCTCTGCATTGTTTTAATTCTCCATGCATGCATACAATTCACCATGGCATGAGACCATAGGGCTTTTGAAGCCTCTGAATTTGGGAACATTCCCTGAATTTTCCAAAGTCAGAGGCCATCACTATGAAGAGTTCTTGATTTTTCAAGTTCAGGTCACTATTTTGAGTATTTTAATTCCGAGTAAATAGCATGTTGTGAAATAAATTCTAGAAAAATTTGGTGATGTTCCTTATGACCGAGAGAACCACTAGAAAAAATAGATTTTTGCTTAGTTCATTCAAAACAACCCTAATTGGCTTAAACACCCAAAATAGGTCTTTAATTAATTAGAGTTAACCAGGCATCAAATTGACTTGAAATCAATTCTCCACTGACCTTTAGGATCAGAGGAATCCACTATAAAAATTTGAGGTCAATTGGACTTGGTTAGCCCCACTAATTGGGTTGATTAAGTCACTTAGCCATTTTAAAATTTAAAAATTCATAACTTTTAAAATACTTTTCAAAAAATCACCAAATTGGTTTTGGAGCCTCTCTGATATCAGGGGAACCTAAGAAAATTAAAATTTCAATTTTCTAAAAAAGTTGATTTTTAATAATATTTTAATATTTTTAATAATTAAAAAATAATAAAAATCACAAAAATAATAAAATTCACCAAAATGTCACATTTTGAATTTTAATCACTTAGGAACAAATCCCACATTTTTCTTAGGTCTATTTAGTGAGATATTAAATTTTAAAGCTTTAAGATAATAAAAATCACCATCGTCGTCAGAAAACTTGAACCTACTTCAGAAAACCTTCTTAGAATTAAACAACAAAGCCATAGGACTTCGAGGTAAGCTTGCACTAGTGCGACATAAATCCTCAACTCTTCGTTAGGCATTTGCATTGCAAATTAAGCCCTAACCTAGGTCTTAGGATTCCGAGGTAGTCGTCCGATACTGACAATAAACCCTCACATCTTCTAAATTTATTTGTTTGACTTTATCATACAAATATAAGCCCTAATTAATTAAAATTGGCAAGATTGAAATACTAAATAAACATTAGGACTTTCCTAAACTCGAGCCAAACAATAGGATAGTCGGGAAGTTATCGAAGTTCGCTTCGAATACGTGATTTCTCCTACTTTTCTTCCTTTGAATTCCGAAAATAAAATGTTCCAAACTTGATCCATTCCACATTGAAATTCCAAATTCAATCTTTGAAAACCTTAAACTTTGAAATTCTTGAGAGCAGAATATTGATTATTATCGAGAGTTTTCTTAGGTGATTCCGTCACTTAAGATGTAATTAACTATAGGGGCTTGCCCTTATAGGGAATTTTAAAGAACCTGAGTAATATAAACCTCGTTTAATACTTTCATATTAAGCGGGGAATTTGTCGGCTTATAAAATTGGTTCGCAGACCAAACGAATGTCACAAAACTTTTAGTTTATTTGATCGAGCCCCACCATCGAGCGAGTGTGTCTATCCTTCGGGATAGATACACGGTTTGTGGTACGGTGCTCGTTTATGTAAACTATTTGGGATGTGAGATCGGTTTAATCTCACATTTAAAATTATTTTCAAAATCGAATACTACTTTCTAAATTATATATATATATTTAAATTAAAAATTTAAATTCGCGACAACTTACGTTAGGCGACCCCTTTTAAAATTTCACACAACCTAAAAAATAGTGCCGACACTCTCTCGGCCATGAGGAGGTGCTTGAACTAACGTTAAGGAAACTCGCCAAAATCACTCCGGACTCTCCCCCGCACTTAGAGCATTTGATCCCCAGCTGTTCTCTTGCCCTAATCCCCACTAATTGAGCTCGATTCTCGGGCCGGAACAGGACACTCCCAAATCCTCCACCAAAGTCAAATTAAACTCACCCACACCGCACAAGACCAAGAGAAGGAGTTCCCAGGTGAAAGCCCCCTCTCAGAGCCGCCCATCCGTTCCGGACTCCGAAGGTTGAAATCGGGCTTGTTCGAAATCATACACGGACGATTCACCGGGCCGGGAGACTTCATCTGGAGCTTGCTTGGACCCGATCGAAGGTGACACAACCCTCGGATCAAAGCCACACTTCTCTGAGCTAAGGTATAAGCTAACTCTTTATCCCGAGCCTCTGGAGATTGTCTATTTCAAATGCTTTAATTTCAATGCATTATCACCGTATAGATGTGTTTGTCTCTTCAAGACGAATCCATAGAGCACAAGAACACTAAAATCCGTTAAGTATTGAGTGAGATATTAAGGATTTAGTGTGGACGGTTCTCGGGTTAGGAGGCTTGGGGACGATGAACGGATGCCGTCCATTTGATACACGCGCGGGTGGACGATCCAAATTGAGTCGTATGAGGAGACGGAACAATGCATCGGGCCCCTGGAGTGTTGAGTCGGATGGCGGCGTCGAACCAGAAAGCACCGCGTGGCTGTTCGGAGCTGTCGAGGATAGCGTGGCGCCGCGTGGATAAGTAGGAAATTAGGGTATTTCTTGATTTATTTAATTTCCTAAACTTCGAAAATGCATAACTTTGTGTAGAAAAATCATTAAAATAAAATAAAAATACCCTCTTGCTCAGTGAACAGAGGAGAATAATGTGGAAAAGAAATCATTTAATTTCATTGAGTATTTGATTTTTAATAATTTATTTACTCTCTGCACATTTTCAATTCTCCATGCATGTATACAATTTACCATGGCATGAGACTATAGGGCTTTTGAAGCCTCTGAACTTGGGAACATTCCCTGAATTTTTGAAGATCAGAGGCCATCCTTATGAAGAGTTATTGATTTTTCATTTCTAGGTCACTATTCTGAGTATTTTAATTCCAATAATTAGCATATTGTGAAATAAATTCTAGGAAAATTTGGTGATGTTTCTTATGATCATAGAACCCTAGGAAAAATAGTTTTTGGAGTTAACTCACTTGTAATAACCCTAATTGGCTTAAATACCCAAAATGAAGCTTTAATTAATTAGAGCTAATCATACATTAAATTGACTTGAAATTAATTCTCCACTGACCTTTAGGATCAGAGGAACCCACCATAAAAGTTTGAAGTCAATTGGACTTGGTTAGCCCTATCAAATGGGTTGATTAAGCCATTTAGCCAAAATTAAACTTCAAAAATTTATAACTTTCAAAATACTTTTCAAAAATTCACCAAATTGGTTTTGGAGCCTCTCTGATATCAGGGGAATTTAAGAAAATTAAAATTGTAATTTTCCAAAAAAGTTGATTTTTTGCATTATTTTAATATTTTTAATAATTAAAAAATAATAAAAATCACAAAAATAATAAAATTCAACAAAATGTCACATTTTGAATTTTAATCACTTAGGAATAAACCCCATATTTTTCTTAAGTCTCTATGATGAGATATTAAATTTTAAAGCCCTAAGGTAATTTTAAAATTAAAAAATGTATTTTCTAGCATTTCCACTAAAATAATTCTAATAAATCAAAGAAAAATCAAAAAATTATAAAACTTGGTTCTCTGGTTTCCTTGATATCAGAGAAATGTTTTAAAAATATAAAATTCATTTTTCAACCTTTATTTTATTTTTAAATTTATTAATACTCCAAAACTCAAAATAATTATAATAAAAATAATATAATTCAAAAAATCACCAAAATTGGTCTAAGTGGTCCTGTGGTCATTAGGAATGTGTCATAATTTTTTTAAGGACAGAAACTTCCCCTTGGTCATATTATTAAATTTTCCTTGAAAATCCTTATTTTTCACCAAAAATAATTACATAAATAAATTAAATACAGAAGAATCACATTTTCTGCTCTAATGTCTTGATTGACATATGAGTGAAGTCACATAAAAATTTTAAATTCATTTAAGCTCAATTTAGTGAGTTATGAAATTAGTAAGCATAAAGGGCAAAATGGTAATTAAAACTTTAACTTATAATTAAAAATTTTAGGTTTAATTAAAAGGGTGGGTAAAATGTTTGATACTAAGTTGATTTTGGATGTTTAAAACTTAGGTATTTAAAGGGTAGAAACCTACCAAATAAATTTGAAAGTAATCAAAATAAACCTTAATTAAATAATTAATTAAGTTTGGAAGAATAATAAAAATTGGAATTATTAAAATAGGGATATTATTAGGAAGAAATTTATTCTTTAATCTAAGAATCCCTAAATTAATCACTTCAATAGTATTTAATTCCCAATTAAAATGATAATCCAAACTCAAGATTTAAAATACTAAAAGACTAAATCATTAAATTAAATTAAAATTAAAATTTTCAAACTAAATTAAATCAAAATTTCAATTAAATTAATACTTTAATAATTAAATTAAATCATCTTTAAAACATAAAAAAATAAAATATTGAATTAAAATTAAAATAAAATAAAATTAAAATTTAAATTAAATTAAAATTAAATTAAATTAAATTAAATTAAATTAAATTAAATTAAATTAAATTAAATTAAATTGAAACATATTAAATTAAATTAAATTAAATAAAAATAATAATAAAAAAATATAAAATATAAAATCAAATTAAAATAAAATTAAAATTAAATTAAATAAATAAAATTAAATTAAAACTAAAACTAAACCAAATTAAATTAAATTGAATTAAACATCACTTAAGACAAAGTATTCAAAAATAAATCTAAAACAACTTGAACACTATTCCAAACTTAAACTCATTAATTAAAATTAAGTCGAATCACAAATAACTTGAACATCGATTTGCCCTCAAATGCTCTTATTATCATAACTCCTAAATAAAGTGCTAAGTGAAGTGTTACTTCACTCATAGGATATTCAAATGTCCTAGTTCACTGAGCAAGATAATAAAACTTGAACTCCTGGATGATTGATTCATTGTATAATTAGATTCTCTTGGACTTAAAATAATCCTAAAAGTATTGAAAAGATGTTTAAGATTCGTCTTAAGCACTTCCTCAGTACGATAGGATGTTTATAAGAACAACTGAACTTAATTGTTCTTTGATGAAGAAAATCGTCCTCAAACCAAAACACAAGAACATTGACGTTATAGGAGGTGACTAACTATAGGAGTAGGACCTTGGTAGAAAACCATAACCCTTCCCTTAGCTTTACCTAGGAACTTGTCTTAAACGTTTAAATATTCTAAATTGTGTTTAAGTGTAGCCTGGGATGACGGGAAGACCCTCCAGGTGCTCTTTTATTTTATTGCAATTTACTTTATTGCAAATACACTTACTTTTCTTGCATGATAAACAACTGTTGCATGAAAACCCACACCTTTAGGATAGTCCCTAATACCAAAACCAAAACTAAATTAAAAGTCATTTCAAGATAAAATTCACCGCCACAACATTTCAAAATATAAAATAACTCAAAATTTAATCACAAACAAAACAACAAAACTACAACTATGACTAAATTAAAACGTTTTGTTGGATGATCGGGAATACATCGGATGATGTAATATACGTGTTGCTAACGGGATTTCCCACGGTCTGAATGAAAGTGTGGAACTCATTTAGTTGAGTTTAGCAAATTCATCTGGACTAAGTGAATCCGATAAAAATAACCATGCGGAAGGATGGAGCCAGTGGAATCTTAACCGATGTTGTTATAATCAACTTTAAGATTTGTTTTAATTAAAACATAAAAAAAACACTTGGACTTTAAGATTTCTAAAACCAAACTCTTCTCTTCTCTTTTGATTACAATCTTCTAAAACTAAACACTCTGCAACAAGGAGCTCGAAGCATGGTAGGCAGCACGACCATCGTCATCAGCAAAACCTGAGTCTACTTCAGCAAAACTTTCTTAGAACTAAATAACCAAGTCGTAGGATTTCGAGGTAGTTTGCCAGTGCAACATAAATCCTCAACCTTTTGTTAGGCATCTGCATTGTAAATCAAGCCCTAACCGGTCTTAGGACTCCGAGGCAGTCGTTTGGTACGACATAAACCCTCACATCTTCGAGGCTATTTGCATGGTCATGTCATACGAATATAAGTCCTAATTAATTAAAATTGGCAAGATTAAAACATTAAATAAATATTAGGACTTTTCTAAATTCAAGCCAAACAATAGGATAGTCGGGAAATTACCGAAGTTCGCTTCGAATATGTAATTTCTCCTACCTTTCTTCCTTTGAATTCCAAAACAAAATGTTCCAAATTTGTTCCATTCCACTATTGAAATTCTAAAATTCAATCCCTTAAAAACTTAAACTTTCAAATTCTTGAGAGCAGAACTACGATTATTATCAAGAGTTTTATTAGGTGATTCTCGTCACTTAAGATGTAATTAACTATAGGGCTTGCCCTTATAGAGAATTTTAAGAACTCGAGTAATATAAACCTCGTTTAATTCATTTATATTAAGCGAGGGAATTTGTCGGCTTATAAAATTGGTTCGCAGACCAAACAGATGTCACAAATCTCCTAGTTTATTTAATCGAGCCCCATCATCGAGCGATGTGTCTATTCTTCGGGATAGATACACGGTTTGTGCATGCGGTGCTCGTTTGTATAAACTATTTGGGATGTGAGATCGGTTTGATTTCATATCTTAAAATTTTCAAATTTAAAATTATTTTTAAAAATCAAATACAACTTTTCAAATTATTTATTTAAATTAAATTAAAAATTCGCCGACAATTTCAGTAGGCGACCCCTTTTCAAAACACAACCTAAAATATGCCGACAATCGCCAACCTCTCTGTTCGTTGCATCTAAATTGGGGGCTTAGGCGCACATAATTGGAGCCTATGCACCAACATAGCTGCCCCACATTAACGTGAGCGCACAAGCGCTTATGCCCGACAACATAGAGACATCTAATTTATTGACAATAAATATACATACGTGATATAATGTAATGCACGTATAATGTATTCTATAATATTTATAACTTCATCACATTGTGAAAAAAAAATTTAAAACAAGATTTGTTTTTCAAATATATCAAATAAAAAATATATTTAAATAAAATTAAGATAAATAAATAATGAACAAAATAGTGCATTTTTCTATTTAACTAATATAAAGCAAATCATATGTAAAGGAGCAGCAAGGGTTTAGCTATTTGCATGACCGATACTGACGAGCAACAGGCAACAGTGCTCACACGAGGATCCAAGTAACGTGTGGGAGGTCCCACCACCCTATTCCCAAACAGTAGCTTTGCATGTGGTTCATTGTCCTTGGTGTCGGCCTAAATTACTAATATTGTACTTCATAAAAATATGGAATATACCACTTTAATTTTATACTTCAGACTTCTATCTTTGAAATTAAATTCGCTAAAATATTCAATATATATATATATATATATATATATATATATATATATATATATATATATATATATATATATATACTTTTATATTCACAATTAAATAATAATAATTAATATGACACCACAAATTCCATTTGACTAAGCATCAATCTTAATGCATTTCAAATTAAAAAATTATATTATCTCTTGCTGAATATCACTTTAATTCAATCAGTGCACCGCAATAAATGGACAACCAAGTGATCATAACTTTATATATATATATATATATATATATATATATATATATATATATATATATATATATATATATATATATATATATATATATCATAGCTGCAATCCTAAGGCTATTTTAACCTCGTTATAGAATCCAAGTGATTTTGCATGACTATTGTAATCCAATCAATAGTGTTGTTTGACTACTATTATGGCAATCAAAAGGCAAGGAAATGTTCATAATCCCTAAATACATAGTAGATTATGTTTAGGGTCCGTATAGGTACGCGATGCAAGACCGCATCAATGAGCTATTCATTTGGATAAACCGTGTTTTGACAACTAAGTCTTTAGTTTTCCAGTTGTCATGACTACATGTAATAGCGAACTTTACAGTTGCAGATCGACTTTTTCAAAAAAAAGAAAAATGTAATGACTACAATAATTTTTGCAATATCATATTATTCTTCAGCAGCTTCACGACTGCTTCTTAATAAACTGTAGTTGCCCCAAATAGACCCCTTAGTAACTCAGCCACGTGATTTTTCACACTTATAAAATTTTCATGTAGACATCTTAGTATATACAGTGTTATTCTATTTTATATGTTTGGGTAAAAGTTTTGTGTAAAACTAAGATATAATACTATCATACTTCCATCATAAATTTACTAACATACAACAACAACAATAGCAACCACAACAACAACAACAACTACTACTATTAATGCAGTAACAACAACAACAACAAACAATAATAATTTATACACCGTCTTGGTATATTGGAAAATTAGATATTAACGTTGCGCCTTATTTGATAATTAGCATAATAGTATATTCAAAATCCTAACAGCCAACAAAATTTAAATAGAGGTGATGTTATACTTACAGGAGAAAAATTGCTTAAGTAACACGTACGCAGAGATGCGTATGTAAAAGTATATAATGAGATTGTACGGGGTTTATATCCAGGTTTCAACCCCCTGTAACCTACTTATAACCCCCTTGTAACCCCCCTGTAACCTACCAATTAGTCCGCGCTTCTGTTTTCATGCATTGGTAGGTTACAGGGGGTTTACAAAGAGGTTATAAGAAGATTACATGAGATATAAGGGGGTTACAAGAAGGTTATAAGTAGGTTACATGAGAGTTGTAACCCAGATATAACCCCCGTGTAACCCGCATATACCCCGTGTCTACATACGCAACTATGCGTACGTTTTACATGCCTAATTTTTTCTCCACTTACAGACACCTTCATTCACGCTGATAAAGTAAGAAACTGATTTTAAAGATATTGAATATAATTTAATATATTAATTATAATTAATATATCTTAATTATGATTGCCTCTATGGAAATTTGCATTCCATTCATTAATTTGTCTCAAATATTAAATTTAGTAATTATTAAATATTAGATTTTTGCAACCGAGTCAGATTATAGTCTTTTGGTTCCCCTCCCGCTATTTTCATGTAAACATTCTGCTCGAACTTCTCAATTAGATAACAGAAACGTCTCGTAAGTGGAACATAATAATACACGTTTTTTAATATTTTGAAACTTTTACTTATTAATAAAGAATTCTAAAGTATTTTTTATGAGAAAAAATTAGGGGTGTAAATAAACCGAACATGAGCGAATAGAGCTTTGTTCATGTTCAATTCGTTTGAAATTTGATTTGTTTGAAATAAGCTGGTGTTCAAAATTGTTCGTGAAGTCAATGTTCGTGTTCGTTTCTTAATGAACGAACCGAATACGAGCTATTTGTGAACGACGAGCTAGTTTGACAACCCTAATATTAAAATGTATAAATAATATATTATATTAATTATATAACTTATATTATAAAAATGTATAATATATATATTAGTATATTATTAATATTGTATATTAATATATTATTATTATTAATTTCTTATATATTATAATTTATAAAATTTAAAATTTTAAAATATCATAAATTATATATATATATATATATATATATATATATATATATATATATATATATATATTAAATTAGTTTATATTTCGAACAATAATGATTCAAGCACGAACGAATGCATCACTGTTCGTGTTTGGTTCGTTCAACAAACCGAACGAAAAAAAAAATATTTGTGTTCATTTCGTTTACTTATCGAACGAATCGAACACGAACTCCTCGACTGAACCGGAAGCACGAATTGTTCACGAACACAGTAAGATTTTTTGACAGCCCATATATATATATATATATATATATATATATATATATATATATATATATATATATATATATATATATATATATATATATAGTGAGATTTATAATAATTAAATGATCAACTCACCCCAAACTAAGCCCATTTGGCAAACCTCATCCCACAAGTTATGGGACAGTTAAATAATATTAAAACGTAGCTATAAGACAAGCTTTATATTCTAATCATACAGATTAGATTAAAGTTTTGGTTGTAATTATTAGCACTAATTTAGAGCTTTGTGGCTTCAATTATAAAGTCTTTGTCTCGACTGTTCACACCTTAATTAGAGCCACAAATATAGCGTCCTCTAGGAAAAAAATGATGTGACTTTATGCCAAAGGTTCATTCTATAATCTAAATCATATTTTATTTTGTCGGCAAAGGGCTTTGTCATGTTATGCGACTGAATGTATCATATATAAAACGTGAGTAGTTATGAACCAAAGATAATAATGAAGCTTGCCTGGTAATGATTTATGTTTAGGAATGGCCAACACTCTTTATTTTAGGAAAATAGGTTAGAAAAAAAAGTCCCTAAACAAATGGTTTAAGTTGAATTTTTTAAATTATGAAAATGTATTTGGAAAAAAAGCTAACAGGAATCTCGAGGAAAGGATGACTGATCAGACATGCTTGTCGACGGACGACGGATTGAATGCTAGAGAAGAGGACGTCTGGATCTAGCGATCGGGAGAACGTACTAAGGGATTCCCCACAAGATGATAGTCGGCTCTCGAGCTGATCGGCGGACTACTCAGCTTCAAATCAAGAAGGTGAGGGAAGCTGCTGGTGAAACCCTTACTGACTGAATTAATTCGTCATTCTTTTTATATTCAAATATCTATGTAATTACTAAACGGTCCCTCTAAAGGCTAATGATAAGGGGATTGATTTGTAATTTTGTGGGACTGAGGCATATTCCTACAAATAGGGGGTCCATGTTTTAAATAAAGGCTACGCATTGTACTCTCTCTTATTTTTCCCTGCAAAACGTTTTATATCTTGGGTGTGTTTCTGAGACACCATTGGATTCCACATCCTTTAAGATGTGGTGAGCTTGAAAACTTGTCATCAACAAGAAGAGGAGCTCAACAACAATAGCATAGAGAATCGAGTCATATGAACATGGTAGAAGCAGCATGCACTAAAAAGTTTGTGGAATAATTTGTTCAAAATCAGTGTTTTGAAGAATATGATGTTGAAGGCATACTCCAAGAAATTCATGTCGGGGAGTACAAGAGTCATTGCAGAGGAAAGTCGTTAGCTCACTGAATCAAATGACAGGGATACTTTTGACCAACAGTGCTCGAAGACGTCGAGGAATACTCTCAGAGGTGTACACAGTGTCAGAAGTACAAACCATTGTGTCATCAACCGGCCAAAAAATTTCACTTGATCATCAATCTCG
>CM040421.1:44649610-44911779 GCA_022702705.1 Papilionanthe hookeriana x Papilionanthe teres
TCTTTTCTTTCTCAGCTTTTTCTTTCCTTTTGCAAACTTATGTGCCTTACAAGAAAGCTCTAAGAGAGAACAAGGAAACCTAGATTTAGAAAAATTGCATCTGCGTTGGAGAATAAATTTGGTTTCATTCTGGGAAGATTCATGTTGGAAGTGATTTTTGTTTTAGAGCATCAAAATTATTTCATTTAGTTTTTAATCAATTTAATTAGACTTGATTGAGTGTAATGAAGATTAATTTGTTGCGCATCAAGGAGAAAAGTATGTTAAATGTGTTGCATTGAAGTTATTGAAGGTATATATGATGATAGTTAACTAATATGAGAACTAGTTGTTGAGTGCCTAAAGTGATTTTAATTATTGTAAGATTACATCAAGGATCAACATTGATTTATTTTCTTTTTATATTTATTTTTGAGATGGTTATATATGATATTCAAAGTTAGGTACAATAGTCTGTTTTTGCAATTACATTAGTTATAATTAGTATGGTGTCTATTGAGTTAAGTGAAAGAGTCGTAGCAATGGAAATAATATTTTGAAAAGAATTAAAATTAGTACAACAAAGTGCATATGATGTGGTTTTTATTGGTATGATTGATATAATATTCATCATTAGTATTCTAACATGAAGTAATATTTATTTGACATTTGTAAAATTTTACCTTGAGGTGAGCCTCAAAGAGGCACATGCAAAGCTCCTCAAGGATTCAGTCTAATGTGGGGGAAGAAGTGGCATGCATCTCTAACTCGCAGGACACAACTTTTGGTGCTATAATTATAGGCATGTACCTCTGTTTGCATTTTTTAATCAGTTGGGCTGAAAGAAAAATAGTAGTTTAAAAGCACAAATGGCTTATTTGGCCTTTGTATTTAATACAAACATATATTTTTGGAGTTGAGAAGGCAATCAACTATGATGATTGCTCTAATGAAGACCCTATAAATGATGGGAGTGAAATTGACTTAGATCTTGGAGTCTTAAGTTATAGCTAGTTTATTTCAGAAGATTGGGAGGACTTTGTCAAAGAGTTCATACTCTCTTCATAGTAATCTTCTGATAATAAAATCAATCTTTACTATATATGTTGACTATATGATTGTTATAAGTATGATAATCATGAGAAATAAGTTCTCAGGAAAAAGCTTGTTGAATAATTCAAAATAAAAGATTTAGAAAAACTCAAATACTTATTGGGAATAAAAGTAGTTGAATCTAAATAAGGTAAACTATTTTTTCAATATAATTATTTTATAAACCTATAAAAAATAATCAAGATCACAGAGTAAAAGCTGTGTGAAGCTTCAATTGAATTAGTAGAGAAACTAAACCTTGATAGGATACAAGATAACATCTAAAGTTTGTAGGAAAACTAGCCTATTTACCTTAAAACTCATTTTACACTGAATTTGAGCAAGTTAGTTTGTCAATTCATGCAAAAACTCAAAGAGTCACACTTTTAAATAACTTTAGAGTTCTCAGATATTTTAAATCAAGTTCAGGAAAAGAAATTCTATAGAAAAAGCTTGATATCATATAAATTGAAGGATAGAAAAATACATACTACGCTGAATGAAGATCCACTTCAAGGTATTTTACATTTTTAGTAGAAAAATTTATAACTCGGAGAAGCAAGAAATAACCTGTAATTTAAAGATCAAGTACTAAGGCCAATTCAGAGTTAAAGAATCTATGAGCTTCTATGAATTGAAATTATATTACAGGATTTAAAAATCAATTGGAATGTGTTTATGAAAATATGCTATGATAAAAAATCGACTATCAATATTTGCTTACAATCCAATATAACATTATCGTACCAAATATTGAGATTGGTATACACACTTCATAAAAGAGAAATTAGAAATTTGTTTGATTTGTTTTTTACATGCGCTTGCAGGAAATCAATTAGCCGAAATATTCATTAAAGGACTTTTCAACCTAACAACAACAACAACAACAACAACAACAAAGCCTTAATCCCACTAAGTGGGGTCGGCTACATGAATCCTTTTTCTCCATTGCGTCCTATATGGGCAACCTAACATTAGAAAATATTATGGGCAAGCTTGGAATGGTAAATTTCTATTTTTCAGTTTAATGGAGAATGTTAAATCTCTCTCTCTTTCTCCCTTTCGTGGTGTAGCTCACTCACTCTCTAATCACAACAAAGAACTCACGATGTGTGGTTCATTGTCTTGTATTATTGGAATTTGTATGCTTCCCTATTAGATTATTAGCCCCTTATTTTTATCTCCATTTTTTATTTATTCCTATTTCTTAATGCATCTAGAAGATGTATACATAATTTGTATCTTTTACAAAGAATGAACAATAAACATTCTTGAGAGTTTTCTCCATTGTCTTATTTTTCTATGGAAACTACTATTAAATAATTTATTTGATGGTTTTATTATGAGGCCTATTTTGTGATAGAAAAGTACCGCTGTCGGCCATCATTTTTGCTTTTCTTTGAAAGATTTAAAATTTTGGGATTTAGTTTAATATAAAAGAATATATAATTTTGGAAAGTAGTTTTGAAAGTAGTGTATTTTAATTTTTTAAAAAAAATGAGACCGCCTGGATCTCATTTGTCCAATAATTTGCATAATCGTGCATGATGTCACAAATGATACACTTTTCTCGAAAGAGTAATGTATCTTGTGACGGTAGACCCAATCATACGAACTAAAGGACTTAGTGACATCCGTTCGATCTGCGAACCTTATGTGTGACCGATGAGTTCCCTACACAATAGTAAAGACTTAGGTAGGGTTTATTTTACTCAGGTTCCAAGTTCCTATAGATGCAATGCCCCTATAGTTAATTACATCTCAAATGACTCGTTGTCATTTGAGAAACTCTCGATAATGATCGGTGGTTCTGCCTTCAAGAATTCAAGGGTTTAGGTTTTCACGGTAGGACGTGGAAAAGCAAGTGGGAGTGGCTCAAATGAGGACAGTTATTTCCAGGAGTCCAAAGGAAAGAAAATGTAGGGGATGTCACAGATCTGAGGCGAGCCCCAGTGACTTCCCAACTATCCTATGGTGTGGCTGCGTTTTGGAGAAGATGTCATTTAGTGTTTAATCCTGTCAATTTTATTATTTGGGACTTACACTTGCATAATATTCAATTACGCAAATAGCCATCAGAGATAGGAGGGTTTACGTCGTACCGTACGACAACCTCGGAACCTAAAGCGAGTTAGGACTTACGCTGCGCAACATGGTTACTACGTAGCTCTAAAGAGGAGAGTGAGGGTTTGACGTCGCGTCAGGCGAGCTACCTCGAAGTCCTATATGTTGTTATTTAAACTAAGAAGAGTTTCTTTGTTGAAGATCCTCTTACTTCTCGATCCAAGCCCTCGTTGTCTTCGCCCACTGAGTCAGCTCCAAGCTCTTCGTGAGTAGCGATCCTAGGGTCCGAGGTTCGAATGGTTTGTCGAGTGTGTTCCAATGTTTCGGGTTTGTTGTTTTCGGTTTCGGTTCGAGTTTTGCATGCAGAGTAGATATATTGCGAGTGTATAAAAGGTACGTGAAAAGTAACTTACAAGTAAAATAAATTACAGTTGAGTAATTCTTCGGAAATAAGCCGTAAAAACGTACTCAGGCATCTGCTACCGTTGTATAATTTGTATTACGAAGCATAGTATGACTCACGAATGGACCTAAATAAACTTGCGGACGAAGTAGTTAGAGCGAGAAAACCCGACCGGAAAGTTAGAAAATAAAGAAAAAGGTCGTAGAAATCGTAAGCAAAACTCGTAGTCACATATGAAAGATCGGAATTAGGTATAAGACATCAGTAGAGGTGGGGGCTCAGAGCTGGACTGTGTGCTTCCCGACCTCGGATAAGAGCTGCCAACCCGACGATCTAAGAAGGGTAATCCTTAACCCAATCCAAGTGATTAACTATGGACCTTTATATATTTTATAAGGAAAAATTCTTTTATTTTCATGCAAAAGTTATTTAAGATTTTATGCGAGTTAACTTTATAACGAAAAGAGATTTTTATTTTTGTTTTTGTAAATATTTTGTAAAGTAATATAGTCACATGTGCAATCACTCTAATCGTGCTTAGACTATCGACGACCTAAGATCACGCGGGAAACACTCTAACCAAGAGTCGGTGAATAGTATCATCTGGTCCTTTCCTCTCCCTTATGGAGGTCCTCGGAGTAGGAGATACTATTCTAATCATCCCTCGTATCTCTCGTTTCCTCGTGTAGCACACATAAGCATTATTATCGTCGCCTCGCCACCAGACCTCGGACTTATACTGACTCGATGATCCATATGTGGCTAAACAAATGTCCCCAATTGCGGGAGGATTCGAGTGTAATGCTCGGCTCGAATCCCGGAGCGATCGGGTTTTATTATTGGTTAAGTCATTTTAGGGAATTCCACGATCGATTTAATTAAGGAAGAGGTGAACCGTGCGTCGGTGCGTTCACGTGTCTCAGTGTCTCTAACAGTACTTGTGAATTAGGGTCGGTGCCTAGTTTCACTCGTGTATTCGAGGATTAGGTTAATGGGTTCTTACTGATGGGAATGCTCCTGAGGTCTAGGAGGCCATGCTCGTGAATTAGGTGGGTGACTCCTCACCTGTGGTGTGCTCCTAGGTGTCTAGGAGGCGCATCTTGTGGGTTAGGTGGATGGGGTTCTCACCTAAGGGTGTGCTCCTAAGTCTATGGAGCCTATGCTGAGGATTAGGTGGGTGACTCTCACCTAGGGTGTGCTCCTAAGGTCTAGGAGGCCTATGCTGTGGGTTAGGTGGATGGGGTTCTCACCTAAGGGTGTGCTCCTACAAATCTGGAGGCTCATCTCTGAGGATTAGGTGGATGGGCTCTCACCTAAGGGTGTGCTCCTAAGTCTATGGAGCCTATGCTGAGGATTAGGTGGGTGACTCTCACCTAGGGTGTGTACCTAAGACCCAGGGAGCTCTACACTCTAGCTTGTCTTGAAGTAGCTAAAAGTGTTTTACTCTTCCTCAAGTTAAATCAGAAATTCCCTATTTTTTGTGACTTAACCGTTTTAAATAAAAGAAACAAAACAAAAGAAACAAAACAAAAGAAAGAAGACCGCCCCAAAATAACAACATTTAAAGTTAACATCAACATGTGAATCAGTGATTAAATGATGCCAAAATCTTAGTGAAATAAGCTCCAAACAACATTTCTGAAGTCCAAAAAAAAAAACAGTAATTTCAAAATATCCCAAACAACCATTTCAAAATGATTTAAATAGCCACAATGAAATTCAAATGCTCCAAATAACACTTTTAAAGCTCCAAATCGATAATTTTAAAATGAATCTCCACACAACCATTTAAAAGATACCCCAAACAAGTATTTGATTAACACAAAAAAATAAAAAAAATCAGCACTTAAAGGTTCCTATCAAATGCCTTGAAATCGATCGCCAAACACTTCAAAGATCGTCGCAAAATAAGCCCACAAACGGTGAACAAATTAGCATTTAAGTGATTCACATAGCTCTTAAGGAACAACAGGTAAAACCTCAAGTTTAATGTCTCAAAACAAGCAAGTAAAACAAGCCCCAAATGGTGGATTTAATGCCTCCAAAATAGTCCCAAAATCATGCATTCAAATAAGCACAAAACAACATATAAAGATTCCAGAGCTATAAGCAAGTCGACCAAAAATTATATGGAAACTTTCCCAAACGAAGCATTTAACATTTATAATAATCGATCCAACCAAAGAGAATGAGCATTAGCAGATGTTTGATTGAAAAGATTCACATACATACCATTCAACTTCTATGCATTTATATTTCTAACATTTAAACTTAATTTCACTTACCACATTACTTGCATTCGAGAAGGAATATAAAGTAAAATGTTACTCATGACATGAGAAGATTGGGTAAACAAATTGCAAGTTCATTTTTATTCGTTTGTGATTAAAGTTTAGATGCTTAGAGACGTGAATACACATGAATAGAGTGGTATGCATGTAAATCTTTCAATACTTTAAAGAGAATTCATCATAACAGATTATGATTTATATTTAAGCACTCTCCTCGTGAAAATTAACTTAAATCCAAGCATCTCAATTCACCGCAAAACGAGAAAGTTCGATAGAATCGGATAAAATAAGAGTTAGAAGAATACGACCTCGAGCTTCGAGCGGGGAGTCCGGAAAATGCTACGGGATGGCAACGAAGAGATCCGGCGCAGTTTCTAGCAAGGCGAGAGGAGTCGAACGGCTATTTGGCGCGGGAAGGAGGAGCGGGCGAATGCGGGCTTTGGTGCGGAGGCGGGGAAGCAACGGGATCGAACCGTGGAGGTGCGGCTAGGATCGACCGCAAGGAGCGGGGGTCGAGTTCGGTTTGGCGTCCGAGAGAGACGAGCAGGTGGCGAGCGGCTCGAGCGGAGGAGAAGGATTTCGCGTGGAGAGGGAAGAACTCGCGAGGAGGGTTCGTGCGGCAAGGAGGGTTCGTGCGGTGGGTTCCGGCGTCCGAGCGAGGCGTCGAGCGGGAGAGGGTGACGGGATCGAGCGGGAGAGGCGGGACGAGCCGAACGTCCGTTCGGTCGAGCGAGGAGACGAGCGCGAGTTCGAGCGGAGGAAGTGCGAGTGAGATTTCGTCGCAGAGAGGAGACGAGCGAGTTGGGTTGCGATCGAGGAAGGGAGGCGCGAGTGGCTTCGGCGAGAGAGGAGGAAGCAGCGGGGTCGAGCGCAGGTGCAGCTAGGATCGAACGCAGGGTGCAGGGTCGGCTTCGGTTTGCGGAGAGGAGCGGGAGAGAGGAGGCGAGCAGGAGCTAAGTCGCAGGGGAGGTGCGGGTGTTTTCGTCTGGCGTCGAGTGAGAAGAAGCGAGCGGGTAAGGGCGAGCGTGAGAGAGTTTTCGGTGCGGGGGGCGGGATTCAGACGCGGGATCGAGCGTGAGAGTCGTGCGCAGGGAAGGAGGCGAGCGAACTTCTGTCGCGCGGTAGAGGCGAGCGGGAGAGCAGCTCGTCGAGCAGGCTGGGGCGAGTGGAAGCGAGCGGAGGCGAGCTGAGGCGGTTCGGTGCAGGGAGACGGGCGATCCAAAGAGAACCAGCGGGACAGAGGAACGGGAGGGGAAGATGATGGCCGAATTGTATATCCGCCCTTTCAAAAATATCCGTTACGAGGAGGGCATTAGGCGGGCTATTAATTAGCGACCATGTATGGAGGAGGCTTCATTGGAAAATTTTAAAGCCTAAAGATATCCAATTAATGTGAGTTTAAATGATGAGTTTGAATTTTGAATTTTAAATTTTAAAACGACTTAGGCCCATGTTCGGGCCATATCGAGCTCGAATTGAACTTGGGCCGAGTCCAAACTCGTGCCCCGCTAATTAAAAAAAAAAGCATCGATTTTCGTGCCGTCGCGCGAGCACGGAACCATAACAATATGGGTGTCCTTCCTAGCTAAAGTCGACGTCCCGGACGCATCCGTGTGGTCCGTTTCGTCATCCCGGGTCGTCCGGACAAGTTCGCCGACGATTGAGCCAAAAAGTGTCGATTTGTGGTGTGTGCGAGGTCGAGCATCATTAGGGGTTCACTCGGCGCCGTACGCACCTATGGGAACTCATTTTCGAGCCCTCTACATGTTAGTCCTCAGCCTCGCAACAAAGAGTCGAGTGCTTGGGACTACTCATGCGAGGTCTTACAAAAATGGGTCCAGAAGTGGTTCGAAGCTCCATGGGAGGTGGGCTCCATGACTAGCTCGCTAGGATGGTCAGTAAGGAATTCCTAAAGCTAGATCCTAGGGTCTAACGTGAAGAAAGCTAAGACCTCACTAAAATGAGGTCAACAACCGCTTAGACTGAAAGGAAAATTTTATAAGATAGTGGTGAGACCTGCAATGTTCTATGGTGCTGAATGTTGGCCTTTAAAAGAGAAGCATAAAACCAAGTTAAGTGTCGCCGAGATGAGAATGCTTAGGTGGATGAGCGGCTTTACACTTAGAGACAAAATGCGAAATGAATATATTCGTGATAGGGTTGGTGTAGCTCCAGTGACGAACAAAATTAGAAAGCCGTCTTAGATGGTTTGGTCACATTAAACGTCAACTATCTGATGATTCGATTAGAAGAGTAGATGTTTTAGATTTGACTTGTGTTAAGAAAGGCAGAGGTAGATCTAGGAAGACTTGGGCATATTGTATAAAAATGATCTTAATTTATTATAATTAATTGAAAATATGATACTAAATAGGACACAATGGAGAAAAAAGATTCATGTAGCCGACCCCACTTAGTGGGATAAATATTTTGTTGTTGTTGTTGTTTTATTTTGAGGCATGAGGTTAAGGCTCATCACCCAAAAAGAAAATATCTCAATACATTTGTATAATAAATCTATGATATTTAAATCTAACACCACTAAACAAAGTTTGGAATTGAGATATGATGATGGTATATCTTATAGAAAAACTTGGGTAGTTAAAATAGAGAAGTAAATTCAGAATATCAAGTGATAATAGTGTCTTGTTGACATAAAAGTAAAATTTTTAATATCATAATTAAGTTGGTTATTGTATCCATTCGAGTATTTTGTAACTAAAAAATTGATAGCCAAATTGAGTGTGGTGCTAAAGAGAACAATGAGATGGATATATGTCAAAGCTAGAAAGGATGAATTGAGGAATGTCTATATTAGATGGATGGTGCGAGTTGCATCGATTAAATATAAGACTATGTAAAATAGACTTCAAGTAGTTTAAATATATACAAAGAAAAATAGAAACCACCTATTATTCAATGGTTTGGAAGGAAGAAGGGTAAAGTTTTAGTTAGATGGATAAAAGTTATTAAAAAATATTTATTTTAATGTATTTAGCACATCATATAATATTCAATACGAATGAATGGAAAGTAGTGATTTATAAAGCCGCCCCAAATAGTTAATAGAAGGCTAATTATGATAATTTCTTACCAACTATGCTATTGTAATCACTATACTTGAATGAATTGTGATCTTTATTGCTTTGGTTCATATCCTGTTGTACATCCTATTTGGTTTATTTTTCTATGTTACTTTTATTTCTATTTTGATCTGGCAATACAATTCAAGAATGCGTCCTATTGTGGCTTTGGCTGAAGACTTTTTTTGCAGCCTATGCTTGACGTTCCTATATATGGAAGAATTGCAACTCTGGAACTCTTCCGACCTCATGTGAGCTCCTTTGTTACATTAATCTCTTGCAGTTTCAATTGTTTTGCATGCTTCATTTACCTATCTATGTTTTGTTTCTTCCTTTATCAGGGTGAATCTCAGGATCTCCTCTTTATTGCTACAGAACGATACAAATTTTGTGTGCTTCAATGGGACGGAGAAGCATCCGAGCTCATTACAAGGTTAGTTAGTTGGAACAACAAGTGTTTTCTCCGCAAACATACATATACATGTATATGCATGGCATATATAATTAAATTATGCTAATTCTTCAATTGGTTCACATGATTTTTCATTAACTCTTTTTTTGATGAATACATTTAAATGAAATATGCTTTTTATCTTCTATTTGCATTTTAGCCTAGGTATTCAAGTATGAATATAAATGATGCTTTTGATGGTTTAGTGTGGTTGTTGTTATGTTCTTCCCTGATGACATGCATATAACCATGGACCACATGGACCTGCCCCTGGTCCGCCCCTATATTTGAGGAGGAGAAACGTTTCTTCTGTAATTATCCATTATTGCTTTTTTATTTTTTTCCTTCTTATCATGATGATTTGAATTTCCCTTCAATTGCATGAGTTAGTCTTAATTTTTTAAATGGGAATATTAAAGAGTTTTTCTTCTAAGAAAGTTCCTCCAAATTTCGACAATTCCCATTCAACTTTTCATCTTTATTCCATGCTTTATGAAACAATGATTTATTTAAGAATTTTGTGGCTGACTAGGACTTGAATAACATATAATAATTCTTTGATGATGCTAAGATTATTTTATCATTGATCAATATTGAGTTTATATCTTTTTGTGTTTGTTGAGGATGCTTGCAAAGATTTATTTAAAGTGAGCGACATGGCTTTTTTTTTCCCTCCAAATAATTTATTTCTAACTGCTTAGCTATCCATTAAATCAAGTGGGAAATTAGCAAAATGTAGTGGGTTTTATACAGAATAATGGAGATATAACTTCTAGTGTAAAGGTTTGATGTTTAAATTAGGGAAGTTCCTATGGAATATTTTTTGATAAGAGGATAATATGGAGATTTAAAGGAATATTTATAAATTTGCTAATAAGTTGGCAATATTGCATGAATCAAAATTTTGGCTGTACAAAAACAATCGTTGATATCCAATTCGAGTATGTTAAACATACGAATGTGATGTGTAGTGTAATTGGCATGGATGACTTGATGGTTTAAATTTGATTTACATTATTTTTCGGGAGGGCAGGATTCTAGCAACTATTAGATTCCTTATTGTGATTATAATGTTATGGTTTTGAATTTCAAGAATAAGCTGTTTGAAGTTTAGAGATATGGCTGTGCAAAGGTTCTTACCCGAATAGCTTTTAGCAGAAACCTCATACATTGGGTTTGCCTTTAATTTTCATTGGGGCTGTGTGGAACATGATTACTAGAAGACAAGTGCTATTAGCAATTTTGCATCTATTTTTTTTAATGTATGAACACATTATTATATAGTATGCTCTTCGTAGGAACTATATTTGAACAATTGATATGTCAAGTTAAGTGATCTTCCTCATGGATGGAGAACATATCAGTTAGACTACTAGAGTCTAGAGTCTCTTCAGCTTAAAAGAACTGAACTTTCTTGGAAGGATCTATCAATTTCAAATGCTTTGTGATTTTAAAAATAATTGCGCCGTAATTTAGAAATACCATGCAAACGCTTTGTGGAAATATGAGAAGATTTGGTTGTTTTCATATTTACTTCTCTAATGTGGGTCAACCACCACTTCCAAATCTTGGAGGATTTGATTGGGATATCCAAAGAAACCTTTGATTGGTTTATCCTCTTCATATTTTATATATTTTTTTTATTTTTTATTCAGATTCATTTCTTTTCTTAATTTAGTTTGTATATGTTTGTTAAGTTTGTAAATGAGGGATCAGTTTCCCTATATATATGTGCCCAATTTGTGAAAAATAAAGAGGCAATTTTTTCTCCCCAAGTAATTTCTACATAGTATCAAAGTATCCGCCAAACCTTCTCCTTTATTGCAGAAATTCTGAACTTTCCTCCTCATGTAGCCGGATTTCATTTCTTAGAGCCGGACTTCTCCTTTATGCCAGATAAGTTCCTATACTACCAGCCGGATCCTTATGCAATTTCTGTCGGACTTCCCTACAATTTTAGCTTGATTTTTCTGTTGAAATTTTTCCAACCTGAAGATTCTTTGCTGCTAATCTTCCTTTAGCTGCAACAAAAGCAACGACGACAAGTAGAAGCAGGAGCAGCAATGAGAACAAGCAGAATTAGGATTAGCATAAAAAACAGTCTGTTTTGAAACAACAATCTATCTTGAAATATCAAGTTCAACTCTCACCACTACAGTCAACTAGGAGCGACCCTAAATATTTTTGGAGATGATGACAATGTGTGGGATGAAGAATTCAAGCTAGAGAGCAAACCATATATCTTATTTCGGTTGCCAGAGCCTCTACAACAACCGACCAATGCTGATATACTCCCTGCAGCCGCCATCCAGTCTTCAGGCACTTCCCAGTCCAGGTTCCTGCTTCAAGTTCCTTCGAAATCGCCTCTGCCGTGGATCTTCCTTTCCCTCTCGCTCTGGCCAAGCCTTGTTATTGAAATTCCTATCCAGCGTGGCCTTCACAATCTGAACTGGCCGACTTTTTGTCAAGGATTAGATTATCGCTATCAGTTGAAGCCTCTCAACCGTAGACCTTCAGTTCCTAAAAGTGATCCTACCTCTCATTCGCAGATCTTCTTGAAGGCCTTAATCCTTCCCTGTCATCATATCTGGGCTTTCTCCGTTAGATTTTCTCTCAAGTTACGTATCCCTGTCAAGCTTCTGCTATCTTCCGCTTACGTTAGAGAAGTCACACAAGTTTTCTTTCCGTTCCTATCTTACCAAATATCAACCGAAACCCTTGTAGTTGCAGGAAATATTCTCTTTACTACATCCACACACCTTTATGTAGGTCCGCCTCCGAAGTTTTTTCTTGTAGAGACTCTCCGCCAAAATTTTTTTCTTGCAGCAGTCCTCCTCCAGAGCTTTTTCTTGCATCCATCAACACCAGAATACTCATTGCAGGCTGCACAACTCCGTGCAAACCCTCCTCTGTTCTCCTTTGCCGTCCAAAATCTCCCTACAGTTGGAATCCTTCTGATGCAGACCCTCCTCCGTCAAAATTCTTTCAGCCGATCTGGAGGCCCTCCTCTTCTTTCGAGCACCATATTTCTTCCTGCATCTCCCATGTTCAATTTCTATCACTGGAATCTTCTTAATAGCTCCCGTGTTCAATTTCTGCCACTTGAATCTTCCTAACAGCAGACCCTCCTCCATTGGAAATTATTCCTTGTAGGCAGCCTAAACCTCCTTAGCCGGATTTCTCCCTGCATGCCCTTTCTTAGCTCTTTCACGCAACAAAAATTCTACCTGTTGTTGGCCACTCCGTAATTCTTCTTGCAGTCGAGAGTGTCCCTATTATAGCCCCCCCCCCCCCCCCAACCAAAATTCTCCCTACAACCTATCTTCTTACTGCAGTCACTCTGCCGGAACTTCTCTGTGCTGCAGGCTTTTTTTTGGTTCTTCTTTGCAGTTGCTTTTTTCCAAATACAAGATGTTCTTCCAATAGGCCCATACACATGTTCCGTGATAGACAAACAACTATCAATATTGTCAAAAATCCTATTCGTCATGGCAAAACCAAGTATATTGAATTTGATAGACACTCCATCTCTACAAAGGTCAATTAGCAAAATATACTTCCCAACACACCAACGAGTTGCTGATGTCTTCACCAAAGCTCTTCCTTCCATCACCATAGAATTCAATATCAAGCACGATCTCTACAATATATATGACCCAGCTTGAGGGGAGTGTGAAAATCTTAGAAGATTTGGATCTTTTCATATTTACCTATCTCATGTGGGCTAGTCATCACCTCTAAATTTTGGAGAATTTGATTGGGATGTCTTAGAAAATGTTTGATTGATTTATTCCCTTTCTATTTTATGCTTTTCTATTCTCTATTCAGGATTATTTCTTTTTCTTATTTTGGTTAGATATGTCTGATAAGATTGTAAATAAGGAGGGATTGGTTTCTCTATATATATGTACCTTATTTGTAGATGATAAAGGAAGCAATTCACCCCACCACCCCCAACCCAAGTTATTTCTACATCCTTTATGTTTTTCAAGGTTCAATCACAGAAGTCCAGCGACAATAAGAAAATGAACGTACATAAGTAAATTCAGAAGAAAGATAAAAGATTCATCACAACCTGGGCAAAAGGCTTGCCAGAGCAATTTATAATCGCATTAAGAAGTAACCCATGAATGGGAAGCTATCCAAATCGTTGTTGCGACAAAATCAAAAGCAGAACCATGCCAGGCAAGTCTATCCTAACAACTTAATGGTTAAGCTGAACAACTTTTCTTTCTGTTTTTAAAACCTTCATTTCCAATGACGTGATATTATTTATGTTAGATGTTTTCAATTCTTATTGTAAAAAAAATCGCATAATCGGAATTTTAAGTGTAATAACGCAAAGTAGCCATACCACTTGTCAAGCTTCTGCTATCTTCCGCTTTCATTAGAGAAGTCGCACAAGTTTTCTTTCTATTCCTATCTTACTAAATATCAACTGAAACCCTTGTAGTTATAGGAAATATACTCTTTACTGCATCCACTTACCTTTCTACAGGTCCTCCTCCTAAGTTTTTTCTTGCCGTAGAATCTCCGCCAGAGTTTTTGTCCTGCAGCAGTCCTCCTCCAGAGCTTTTTCTTGCATCCATCAACGCCAAAATACTCATTGCAGGTTGCACAACTCCCTGCAAACCCTCGTCTGTTCTCCTTTGCCGTCCAAAGGCTCCCTGCAATTGGAATCCTTCTGATGCAGACCCTCCTTTGTTGAAATTCTTTCAGCCGATCTGGAGGCCCTCCTCCGACCTCCACTTCTTTTGAGCACCAGATTTCTTGCTGCAGTATCTCCCATGTTCAATTTCTATCACTGGAATCTTCTTAACAGCTCCCGTCTTCAATTTCTGCCACTAGAATCTTCCTAACAGTAGACCCTCCTTCGAAAATTATTCCTTGTAAGCAGCCTAAAGCTCCGGATTTCTCCCTGCATGCCTTCCCTTAGCTCTTCCTCGCAACAAAAATTCTACCTGTTGTTGGCCACTCCGTAATTCTCCTTACAGCTGAGAGTGTCCCTATTACAGACCCCCGAATTCTTCCTACAACCTATCTTCTTGCTGCAATCACTATGCCGGAACTTCTTCATGATGCAGGCTCTTTTTTGGCTCTTCTTTGCAGTTGCTTTTTTCCATATACAAGATGTTCTTCCAATAGGCCCATACACATGTTCCGTGATAGACAAACAACTATCAATATTGTCAAAAATTCTATGCATCATGGCAGGACCAAGCATAATGAATTTGATAGACACTCCATCTTTAAAAAGATCAATTAGAAAATTATAAACTTAAGTTACATCTCAACACACCAACGAGTTGCTGATGTCTTCACCAAAGCTCTTCCTTTTAGCACCATAGAATTCAATATCAAGCTCGGTCTCTACATCATATATGACCTAGCTTGAGGGGAGTGTGAAAATCTTAGAAGATTTGGTTCTTTTCATATTTACGTATCTCGTGTGGGATGGTCATCACCTCTAAATTTTGGAGAATTTGATCGAGATGTCTTAGAAATGTTTGATTGGTTTATTCCCTTCCTAGTTTATGCTTTTCTATTCTCTATTCAGGATTATTTCCTTTTTTTATTTTGGTTAGATTTGTCTGATAAGATTGTAAATAAGGAGGGATTGGTTTCCCTAATTTGTAGATAATAAAGGAAGCAATTTTCCCTCGCCAAGTTATTTCTACATCCTTTATGTTTTTCAAGGTTCAATCACAGAAGTCCAACGACAATAAGAAAATGAACGAACATAAGTAAATTCAGAAGAAAGATAAAAGATTCATCACAACCTGGGCCGAAGACGTGCTAGAGCAATTTATAATCGCGTTAAGAAGTAACACATGAATAGGAAGCTATCCAAATTGGTGTTGCGACAAAATCAAAAGCAGAACCATGCCAAGCAAGTCTATCCTAACAACTCAATGGTTAAAGCTGGACAACTTTTCTTTTTGTTTTTAAAAGCTTCATTTCCAATGACGTGATATTATTTATGTTAGATGTTTTCAATTCTTATTGTAAAGAAAATCTAATAATCAGGATTTTCAAGTATTATAATGCAAAGTATCCATACCACTTGTCATTTGCAGAGCAATGGGGGATGTTTCTGATCGAATAGGTCGACCAACGGATAATGGGCAGGTAAGTTTGCCTTCAGTTCTTGTTTCTCACTTCTTATTTAATTGAGAGCTGTTGTCATTTAAGCAAACTCAAATTGGCCGTCTTCTTTTGCATATTGTTGTGCATTTGAGATATTTTATAGGTGTAACTTAATTTATCTCTAATAATTTTTCTTTTGCAAGAATCTTGTGCTCTATGTAACTTTTAGAAATTATGCCATTGTGGTCAACAGACTATATTTGTCATCCTCGGAGTCCTGAACTAATTGTTTATTAATTAAATGAATTGTAAAATCAGCCCAGTCAAATTAAATTCAGATCTATTACTGATGATACTTATAGGCTGCTGGTTGTAGGGTGTGATTTACCCCTCTAAAGTGTTAAAATGTGTGGTTTGTATGAAATAATTGTACCTGATTTTAGTTGTATTTTGCTCGAATTTGATAGTCTTAGAACTTAGATATATCTAGTTTAAAATTGACCAGATCTGTATATAGCTTTTATTATTTTTTCCTTCATAGGAATGCAATTCTAGCTTCTTTTAATTAGGATTCCGAATTACTTTCAAGTTTGAAGTTTCAAATTACTTTTCTCTTTATTATTTTTTCCTTCATAGGAATGCAATTCTAGCTTCTTTTAATTAGGATTCTGAATAATAATGTGCAAGATAAAATATAAAAGGTTGTTGTAAAAATTGGTTTAAATGTAAAAACCTAAATAACTGAAAATAATATAAGGTAGCTCATAAGGAGTCTAAGAGAACAATTTGCAACGCTAAAAATTCTGCTTTCAGTGATCTTTATGATAGAATAGATACTAAACATGGTAAAAAATTTATGTATAAACTAGGTGAACAAAGATAAGAAATGTAAAGATTTAATTCAAGTAAAATGTATTAAAGATGAAAAGAAAAAAAATGTTATTCTTAGAGGAAGATACTCAATATAAGTGGGTGAGCTATTTTGATAAATTTTTCAATAAAGTTTTTGAAAATATGATCGATTTTAGTGATCTTAATATCGTTCATAATAATAAAATATTTTATTTTTACCATTGTATTAGTTAAAAAGAAGTTGAGGAGGCTTTAGAGAAAACCAAAGGTGAAAAATCAGTGGAGCATGATGATATCCCAATTGAAGTGTGAAAATATTTAGGAGATTTTGGAATTTTTTGGCTTACTAAACTCTTTAATATTATTTTAATAACTAAAAAGATGCTTGAGAAGTGAAGGAAGAGTATATTGGTCCCCATTTTTAAGAATAAAGGGGATGAAGAAGATTCTGTAAATTATAGAGGATTTAAGTTGACACGTCGTACTTTAAAATTGGGGATAATTACATACAAAGCACAAGATACATTGCTATTTACAAATCGAGCATCTGTGTGATTTTTTGAACTATCAAATTGATGTATTTATGCATGCCATGATCAAACCTTTTTGAATTTGATAAAAATGAAAAATATGGGTTGGGCTCTTATCATGACCTTTGATATTTGAGTGAGAATTTGAAAAATGGATACAAGAGGGTGCTTGATTTGTAAATAGGAATTTTCTGGGTGCCCTGTATGTAATGGCCCCTTAAATTATTGTAGAGGGTAATTGAACGTAGGTTAAGACGTGATACAAAGATTTCTCATAATCAGTGTAGATTTATGCCGGGCAGGTCCACTGTGGAAGCTATACATTTATTGAGAGGTTTTATGGAGAAGTACAGAGAGAGTAAGGAGGATCTAGATATGATTTTTATTGTTCTAGAGAAAGCTTACGATAAAGTTCCTAGAGAAGTCCTTTGGAGATTCATATAGAAGAAAGATGTTGACATGACTTATATTCAAGTCATTAAAGATATGCATGCTAGAGCAATTACTTGTTTCGAACAGAAGGAGAATTGACCAAGTATTTTTTTATTTCAGTTGGATTATATCAGGGATCTGCTTTAAGCCTGTATCTTTTCTCTTTAGTTATGGATGCTCTTACTGGACATTTACAGGAGGAGGTACTTTGGTGTATGTTTTTCGCTGATGATATCCTTCTTGTGGATAAGACTAGAGAAAGAGTTTAGAAAAAAAATTGAATTATGGAGTTCTACATTGGAGTTTAAAGCTTTCAGATGAGTAGATCTAAAATTGAATATATGAAATGTAATTTTAGTAGTAGTAGTTCTAGTGGCAGAGTTGTTACTATGGGTGATCAATCATTAAAAGGAGTGAACGTTTTAGATATCTTAGGTCTATTGTTCAATGTGATGGTGATATAGATGGGGATGTTATTGATAGAATTCAAGTTGGTTGGTAGAAGTGGAGGAATGCATCGGGCCTATTGTGTGATAGAAAAGAAGTGCTTAAACTTGAAGAGAAAATTTTATAAGATGGTGGTGAGACCTGCAATGCTCTTCGGGCCAGAATGGTGGCCTTTAAAAGAGAAGCATAGAACAAAATTAAATGTTGCTGAGATAAAATTGCTTTGGTGGATGAGTGGTTTGACACAGAGACAAAATGCAAAATGAATATATTCGCCAAAGGTTTGGTGTAGCTCCAGTGGCGGACAAGATTAGAGAGTCGTCTTTGATAGTTTGGTCTCATTAAACGTTGACCATCTGATGATAAGGTCAGGAGCTTATGTTAAGAACAGATGTAAACCTAAAAATACTTGGATGTATTTTATAAAAAATAATCTTAATCTATTGAAAATATGACATTAAATAATACGCAGTGGACAAAAAGGATTCATGTAGCCGACCTCACTTAGTGGGATAAAGGCTTGTTGTTATTGTTGTTTATTGATTATTTTAGAAAATGATCTACTAAAAGTTTTTGATTCCATACGTATTTCAATTGGTACAACTATACCATTTTATATCTTGAAATAACTGTGACTAAATCTTCAACTTTCAATCATCTGAAATTGTAGTTGATACTTACTTAAGGCTAGATATATGAATTTATTGACTTTTGATTATAATCCAACATGACTGAAAACTCAAACAACACTCAAAGTTACGATAAGTCAAAAAGTTTAAAGTTTTGATAAGAAAAAGAAATAAAACAGATATGAAGAGATAAACATCCCAGACAAAGTTGTGAAAAATTTGTATGTTTGATGAGATGTATATGTCTGTCTATGCAAAATAACTTCGATATCTTTTTTACACGGGAGCTTATTGGGTTGCGGTATTATAGCTGCTACATTATCGCGATCTAGCTTTACCCCTTTTCTTTTCCACTTCCCGCCTATTCCCTTTCCTTTTCTATGATTTTTCTATTTTACTTCTTGCCTATTCTATGCCCTTCCGTTTCTATTTCCTTCTTATTATGATCCTTACCCATTCTATTTACTAATCTCTATTATAAATATATTGTTGGTAGTGTTAGGCTTCTATTTTTTATTATTCCTGATTTCAATTTGCTGCCTTTGAGGCATTTTTCCCTTCCGAGGGCTGTATCCGACAGCAAAGAGGTGCTCCGGTTGTAACTCATCTGTGTCGTTTGTATGTGGTTTAGGTTAACTCCGGTATCACTTTTGGAAGGTAGATTGGGCATATGCCCCAAAGTTCTCTCCTAATTAGTATGCAATCAATGAAGTTTTTTTTTTTTTTTTTTTTCTCAATTTTGGGATCTAGTCCAGATTAATTACATCCTTGGCTTGGAAGCTTCAATATGCTCTCAATTAAGGAATGCTATTTTTTGCTTTATGTAGGTAAAATGATAACAAAGATGTGTGATTCAAGGAACAATTTTAGAAAAGTTTTAGGAGCTTATGATTAAAAGGATGCTGAATGATTAAGTCAAACTCATCATGGGGATCATAATCAAGCTTTGGTCCGGAGAATAAATGAATTACTATCCAGTTATGTTTGTAGGAACCTAAGATCTATGAAGTTTTTGGGGGTCTTATAACTCTACAATACTAAGAGTATACTGAGATTACACTCATTACATGATTAAGACTATTCGCCTTGAATGATCATGAGGTTTGGACTCACAACTCGGACAATGAGAGAGAGCAGCTTTGATTTTACTCATAGTCGTAAGATTATATTTCTTGAATGGCAAACAAGTTCTAAATCTAATGCAATACAGTGTTATGCATGACTTGATTATTTCTTTCCAGTGGAATAGATCTGTAATTGTACTTATATAACATAAAACTTAGGAAGGAGGGTCCTATGATTGGCTTTACATCACCTAAAGAAGAATGCCATCAGACTAGCTTAATGTTGAGTTTAAAAACAATGACATTTAAGTGTGCTTGATATGATACTTACATGGGGAATTAAGACTTAACAATCTCATTTTATATGTAAGACGGTCCGACATGCATATATGGGTGTGTAGTTGCAATAAATTTATTTAGTCTTAAAAAACTATGTGTTGACATCATTGTTTGCAATGTAATGAGCCATTCTATGCTGACTAGCTTGTCATCTAGTCTTAGGGCACACAACCTACATTAGCGTGCTTTATCCAGCCTTTAGAATTCAATGGATTTATCCTTTCTTTTGGGATCATATGCGCTTCATTGAGTTTCAAGTTTATAGAGTAAATGGTTTGATGACTAAGAAATTTTGAAAATTGTAGATCGTTTTAGGTTAAAATATTTACCTAACCACTTCCTATCATCTATAACAGTATAGCTATATCATTGTATATGACAAAATAGTTGCATATTACAAGTGTCATGAATGTTTTATATTTGCATAATAAAGTACCATGACAATGATTACAAAAATACAACAATTATTTGTATGCGGGCCTGTTTGAGATTTTTGTGATTGTGACATGGTGTGCATCACAGTATACACATCATATGGTGTCATGGATGTGCAAATGTGTCTACATTTTTTATTTTATATATTCTCAGGTAACATGTACCATAAAATATCAAATATCTGTCATCGGCTTCATATCTTGTCATCATGTAAGGTTGACATACATGTGCAACTGGCATACTTTTTGTTTTACATTTTCGACTTGTGCACTATGTGTTGTGATCAAGTGCTTTATTCATTAGGGACTAGAAATAATCTAACACAAATCATTGCCATGCAATCAATCAAAATTGTTGGAAGGGGAGAGCCATTTGACAAGAAATTTAAGAGCACAATCAATGGAATTGATGATCAAAACTTTAAGATCATTGCACTAGGGCTCCCATTAGACTTGATTAGAACAATCAGCACTCTTTCCCTTGAATTCTATGGCTTTGAGCCTTTGTTTCAAATGAATTAGGGTTAATAGTTTGTGTGTTGTTCTCTTCTTCACTCCTTTCACAATGAAACGTTGCCAGTCTTAACCTGTAACCAATATCATGTAACTCACATTAATAGTCGAACTCTTTTGATAAAGACTTGTTTTCTCGGACTCTAAATCATTTACCAAACTTGGACTCTAAATCGTCTTGATGTCTTCTAGCCTTTTTCTTTTCGTGATTTAAATTGCGACGCATTTCCTTGAAAGTGTCTGTCAATGCTTTTAGGGTTTTAAATCATGAATTGCATATCTTTATTCCCAGGTAGTTATGGTTGGTTTTAGGAAGACTTATAGTCCTTGAACTGATTAGACCATGCCCTAAGCTCTATTTTAGTGTGTGATAAACTTTAGGGTCTAATTAGGTTAAACTTGACCTGTTAGCCTTTAAGGTTTACTAACTTAGGAGCTCATTAGGTCTATGTAATTCTTAAAGCACTCATTATAGGGTTAGGTTAGATTGTGTCAGTTTACATTAATCTAATATTATCCCTTTTACTATAATTTGACTAAGGTTTCATTTGACTTGGTTCAGACAGAGTCACTAGTTAGTTAGTTGGTATCATAGGTTGAGTTTTAGATTGTGATATAGGTTTATTCTGGCCTAATTAGGCTAAATTTTGACTCTGATCACCTCTAAAATGTTGAGTATGGGTGGACCTAGGGTTCTTTGAGGTTGGACCGACTTCTGAGTTAACTGCGCAGATTTATTTGACTCATTCTGAGTCCATTAGAATAATCAAGTGGGGATTCTTGTGTTAAATCCGGGGTTACTTTTCTATGATTTAACCTTTGTTAAACTTTGTTTGAAAGTAGGTTAGGCCTTTGCTCCAAAAGGTTTATTATGCCTACAAAGTTGAGGCCTAGGGACGAATGGCTAGAGTATCACATAGACGTGAACACCACTTTTGAACGATTATAATTGCTAAATCTGCATTTCACAATGCAGATTTACTTGGTTCTTTTTTTTATACAATTACTTGGGAGCAGTGTTTTCAAAACACAAAACACAAAGTGACGAGCAATGCGATGCACAAAGTTTTATTTTTGCTTCAAAGCGCAAAGTGCAAAGTGAAGCAGTGCTTTTATAAACTAAAATTTTAATAGGTTATATAAAATTATTATTATATAAATACATTCATTAATAATATAAAATATGACTTAAAGTTGATATAAAGTAGAAAATAATGTGGTGCAATAAGTAAATTGAAGACAAATATTGACGGTTAATCTATAAATTAAAATTTAGAACAATTTCTAATAGTTTGTTGCAATAATTTAAAACCTAAAAATTACAAAAAAGTTTTTAAAACTCAAAAGATCTAAATTTTAAAGCTTTAATCTAATAAAGCCTCAAGTTTCATAAAACAAACTAAATTAATTCAGTGACATTTTATTCCCTCTCGTTAAACTATGAACCAAAACTGACTACTTTGCTTTAGTGCTTTAAGGCGAGCTTCAGCATAGCGAAGTGGGCGTCACGCACTTTGCTTTGCTTTGCATGTGAAATGTGCTTTTAAAAACGTTGCTTGTGGGTTTTATTTGATTGCATGGAGTTTAGTTCAATTAACTGAAGAAAGTTACAAATATCGACATTGTGGCCTCGTTTAATTTCAATTCTTTCACTTTTCTTTTTCCGAACACGCATTCATTGATTCTTTGGCTTTTCATTTTTCTAAGTCCACGTAGTTTTATGTTTTTATACTGTATGTGTTGATAATAGGACACCATTAAACTGCAAAATTTATGTTTAAATAAAAAAAGTTGTGGTGCTTAGTTATCTCACTTTAAATTTCTCAACATTTGACGAGGTGGCATTGCCTGAAAAACTATTGTCAACATGGTTAATTTTCTATGTGTTTACTTAAAAGAAGATTGTTTTGGTCATGGACACTGGCAGGAAGAGTATCTAATCATTATCAACTATGTTAGATGTCAACGTTTGGCTTAGGAAGCTAATTGTGGCCTGTCATGACAATTAGATTTCTCCTTAGTCCATACATTCATAGTTTCTTCTGCATGTTTCTTTTATCACTTTTGATCTTCTTTGTAAATAATTTTGCTTATATTTGATTCTGTGGTCGTAGATTGGAATAATTGATCCTGATTGTAGATTGATTGGTCTCCATTTATATGATGGTTTGTTCAAGGTACTCAGTGAATTCTGGATTATCGTATTCTCATTCCTGTTTAGTGGGATATAATGTTTTTTTGACTGTAGTTTTTTTATTTTTTGAGGTCATACCCTTCGACAACAAAGGGCAACTGAAGGAAGCATTCAATATCAGGTACTGCTTTTATGATATGTGCTTGCCTGCCAAGTTTTATTGTGTACTATGATTTGAAATAATTAGTATAACTACTAGAAGAGGCAAGCTAGTTGTTTATGATTGCCTTGAAAAGGAGGACGACTTAAGCATTACCATCTCTGCCCTTGGTTAGAAGAGTTGATACATATATGATATAATATATACAAGTTATACAGATCTACCTTTATTGTTCAATTTAAGTTGATAGCCAAGTTGCTAAATGATGAAATTTAATCGACTAAGTGATCATACATATTAAGATCATTGAAATCAGTGTATGTTAAAACAAACATAGGAGAAGAAAATTTAGTATCTTGTTGGAAGCACGCACGTATGCACGCCCACAAATTTTTTTGGTTGGCTTGGCATTTTAATAAAAATTTCTAGCTGATGTAAGTGTTGTGGAACAACATTTTTAATTAAACATTTACTTAATTTGTTGTAGATTTGCATTTATGGAGAAGTTTTTATTTAGGATAAAATCATTGGTTTGATTTTTAAAATATTAAATTATGCATAATATTTTCTTTACTTATGCGTTAGTCATTTCCTTATAAAAGTTTAATGTCTGACTATTAATTTTTTTAAGTATCATGAATCTGTTTTCTTATTCGTTTTCAATTGTAAATATTGAAGTTATTGGTTTTGGTTGTTAGCTTGATAGATCTTGCTAGGAAAATCTTATTTATGTTGCACCGATATGATAATGAGAATTTGACATGGAGGCAATTTATTTTGAAAATATAAGACATGGGCTTGCATTGGAAATGAAATTATAATATTTTTTTAAAAATAATTTACAAAATATAAATAATCTATAAACTGAATAAATTTGTAATGAATTCATAGAATAATAAATTTATTTTAATTTTTTATCAGATAATAAATATATTTAAATTCATTAAAAATCTTCACTTTGGCTGAAAAAGAAAGTCATGATATTATACATTGTCAGTTTGAAGTTATAGATGTATTATTTTATAAAAAAATAGGTAAGCATTGTTAAAAATCAAAGGTAAATAATGTAGAATAAGAAAAATGATATTAATGTCAAGTAGAGATTATGATATAAGTTATTTATTTTTAAATAAAAGATAATAGTTGGCTTAACTTAAATTATTGATTTAATAAATTTTTAAAGTCAAATTAAAATTTTTAAGAAATATGTGTCGGACTTTTGCATCAATTTGGTATTAATTCATTTTTAATTGGATATGTAGATGGTGTTTCTAATATGTTTAAGGTGCATGTAAGGTAGGCACACATCCTACACGTGTCTAACATAACATGCTTCATTATTATGAATTTTCGTGCTTTATAGATATAAAGTAATACATGAGATTAATTATGAGCGTGAGAAATCTCGAACAGGGAAGACCGGTCTAATTGGCCAACCAGTTCAGGTTTTTCTAGGCCCTAAATGTTTGAAGGCCTCTTGTGGTTCCCATTTTCTTTATTTAGGTTATTATTAGGATTATTTTTGCTTTGTAACATATACATATGTTATTAAAGCCTGGTTAGAGTTTTTCGGCTTTTGTTTTATGTTGATTTCGAGATTTTTTCTCTTATTTTCTTTGTGGGAGTGTTGTATTAGTTGCTCCTCTCGGGCAATTTATCTTTAGCCCAATATTTGGTCTTGGTGATGAACTTTTGGGACATGTGAAGACCTCTTATGCCTTCAACAATCACTCCCTAGTCACTGTCTTCCTCTAAACAGCTGGAGTACAACTATTGGTTGTGTTGGATTCTCAGCCCCTTTCGTTAGTACCCCTTCTTTCTCACCCTATAACCTCCTTACCCTTCAATCTTTATGCATTGTCTAGGAATCCTAGATCAGTGTTATTGGGTACCAGAGCCTCTGATATTTGCTATCCAACACTCCAAAAACACCCTCTTATTTAGGCCAAAACTTTGTGGAGAAAAATACACCGTCAGCAAGCAGAAACACGCACAGGTGTGTCCAAGAGCTCATAATGGAGGATATGTAGAGAAAATTTCTCCAACTACAACAAAAGCTTGCCGAAGTTCAAAAAAGACAATCCAAAGAAGTCGCTCATAGCTATAATAGTGACTCACTGAATTGAGAGGAAGAAAATTATTTAACCAAGAAGTCTTTAGTTATGAAGTTTCAATGCCCTGACTTTTTGACATTAAATATTAGAGAAGAAACAATGACTCTAGTGTGATGATTGACTTGCTAGAGTTGGATAGTCATATGAAACTCGATGAATTTATTGAATAGCTCCATATGATGGAATAAAGTTTTTAGTACATAGATGTTTCATAGGACAAGAGAGTCAAATTTACAGCCATAAATTTCAATAATAGCAATTTCTTATGATGGTTCAATCGCAAGAATAGAAGAATAAACTTACTATATGGTCTAAGATATAAGATAAAAGATAGATGTAACTCATATAACTATCCTAAATTGTTGGCAGATAATTTTCCTAAAATTTTGTAATTTGTACCATAAATATTTTTTTTTGTGTAATGTGCATGACTGAATTCAAATAATCCATATTAAAATGTGAGTTGATGAAGTTAGAGAACACATAGTGGTGAGGTATCTAGTTGTGTTGAAATCATCTATTGAAAATAGGGTACAACCCCAGTTGTATTGGTCCCTACTTGATGTACAAACCATTGTCTTGAAGTTGGATGAGCAGCATTGTCACATAGGAACCACCACACTTATAGGCAAGACTCGACCCTAGGACCAAGCATCAAGAGTACACTTGCAAAAGCACCCAAACCGGCCTTTTTTGAAGAGAAATTAGCGAGGTGGATCCAATACCCCCAATTCTTTCCAAGCCCTAAAGTGCTTCAAGTGTCATGGTTTTGAGTACATAGCATCTGGTTGCCCAACCATTGGTGGTGATCTTTTTCACTGAGCATGAAATATTGGAAGAAATGGATGATGATACTGAGGGCACAAGCGAAAATAAGGATGTGAGGGATAAGTATTAGCTTCCTGCTGATAAGATAGAGATATTAATGGTTCGACGAATCTTTCAAATAGAGCCCAAGAAAGAGCAATGGTTGAAATTGAGCCTTATCACACAGAAGCACACCGATCCATATTATAGTTGACATGAGATGTCTCGTAGAGTTGTTTATTGGAGATAAGTTCCAATAGCAAGTATAGTTTAATATGATACTTATGGATACTTGTCACATTCTATTAGATAGACTCTAGCAATATAACTGTAGTGCACATTATGAAGGATATAAGAATACATAATTCTATACCAAAAATGGGGAGCACATCATACTCTTACTTTGGAAGGAGTTTACGGTGATGGACGTCCACCCAAAGTTTGAGACCATAGTGCCACACATTATTTTGTTATAAGTTTTGAGAGAAATACCAATAGGACTAGCATTAATGGATCTAAAATGCAGTGACTTCGAGGAGCCGATACCAAATATTGTGCATCCTCTTTTAAAGGAGTTTTAGGATGCCATCACTGATCTAGGTCCAATTCTTCCAAATCAGTCATCACTTTAGATAAGAATGTCAACTTTCCGAGTCATTTCTGATGGACTCTATGAAGTAAGCTTTGTATAAAATTTCAGTTCAATTCATTAGCTCACCCTCAGACTGATGGATATATGGAAGCAGTGAATCATAGTTTAGGTAACTTTCTTAAGTATTTTGTGGGGAATAATATCAATCAGAGTTCCGATCTTCCCCCAGGTCGAGTTTGCTTATAATTGTTCACGAACCATCTACATGTCACAACCTTTTTGAGATAGTTTGTAAGAGAAACTCCCTCACTCTATTGGAATTGGTTTTTATACTCCCAACTATTGAGCCTAACATTGATGCAATGATCAGAGTAAAGGAAATTCAGGCTTTTCATGAACATGTAAGAGGGGATATTGCTAAGCAAAATGATAAAAATTAGAAGTAGACAAACACCTTCAGAAAATCCTTGATTTTTAAGAAAGGTGGCTTGGTTTGTATCATATTGAAGGAGAGATTTTCTCCATATACTTTTGGGAAGCTTAAACTTAGTTCTAACAAGCCACTCAGGGTTGCCAAGAAAATTAACAATGTCGGTAAGATGAATTCCGTAGTGACTACAACATTAATGGTATTTTTAACGTCGCCGATCTATCATCATCCTATGAGGATCCATATATTTCCAGTGAAGAAGGTGACGTCCTTTATACCCGATGAGAATGACACGAGCATTCATTTGTCGCGACGAGAGCCATAAACCGAAAACTTGAAGTTCAAGTCCAATTGGCCAACTATTCTGGCATTTCCAACTCCCAAGGGCTGGCCGCCTCTTTGGGGTTTTTATTACTTTATTTAGGTTATTATTAGGGTTATTTTTGCTTTGAAACATATCAATATATTGTTAGAAAATTGTTTTGAGTTTTCAAATTTTGTTTTACGATGAAATAGAATTTGTTTCTCTTTTTATCACTTGTCGAAGTGCTGTATTCTTTACTTCTCTTAGGTGGTATATCTGCAACCTAATTGGGTTTAGGAGATCAACTCTCTAGGACATTTGAAGACCTCCTATGCCTTCAATAATCGCTCTTTACCAGCTATCTTGTTCTAGACAGCGGCTAATTGTGCTAGATGCTCGCTCGCTTTTGTAGGTTCCCTGTCGTTTCTCACCCAAAAACTCCTTAACCCTTCTTTCGATCCTTATACATTGTTTTGGAATCCTAGATCAGTGTCAAATTACCGAATAATTACATTAAGATTTGTCTGATTTGAAAAAGAAAATATTTTGCCTCCACTTGAGTGGAAAGCGATCAATTTACCCTCAAGAACCAATACACTAGAAATCTGTCATGCCAAATAAATTTGAGAACATTTTATTATCTTTTAGAAACACAAGAATCATATAGGAGTGATTATCATTACATTATATCTTGATCATACCAAATTGTATCCACTAAAATTGATACCAGAGTCATCCAAACAATAATTGGAAATGTAAATTTTACTATTGAAAACAAGTAGGGGATACAACAAACACACACCAAAATAGGAAATAATGACATAACACAAACGCCAAACTTGGGCATGGGTTGAAGCTGGTGGGAAGTCTGTGGTAAGTTTGCTACAATTGGGGAAAGATAGAGGGCTTGAATGGTGGGCACAACAACGATGTACGCGAGGGGTGGGTGGCTGGACAATGACAAGCAAGGAGAAGGTTGACAGCAGGGCTGCAAGGGGGTTGGCGGCAAAGAGACAACAGGAATGTCAGGAGAGGTACTTCTACAGGGGCAGCAACAAGTCAGGTGATTGGGATGAAGGCTGAGGAAGCATGGAACCAACATAGAGGGAGAGAGGTGACAGGGAAACATTAGGATGCCGATAGAGCAATTAGCAGGGCGGCAACAAGAAAATAACAAAGAGGCTGCTTTTTGGGTGGAGGCAACAAATATGGAGATGGTGGCAATGGATAGGAGACTGTGGTAAGTAGGGAACGATAGATAAATACCACCTCAGGACTAGTTATAACCGGAACACCTTGTCACTTTTGGAAGCAACCCTAGATGGGAAAACATGGACCCCGACAACTATCCTGACAAAATACTGAACCAAAACCTAAACCTAAACACCAAGAAAATAATATATATATTACTAGGTAATAAGTGGGGGCTCCGGTCATCTTGAGCGGCAACCTTGAACTTCTAGGAGGGCTAAATCGATTCAGGCAGCCCTAGGTTGCTACGTCTTGCATATCTGCTGGAGACGCTCCACGTCTGTCTCTTGGGGCTGGGGGAGCTTCGACCACATTTGTCGAAGTTTTTGTTTGCACATTGAAGGTGATGACATTGTTATAACCTTCCAGGACTGAAGGATCTTTGATTGCGGCCCTTGAAGCACTTGGACCCCACTGTCAACTACGTTATCCCCCAAAATACCTGAGGATTTTTTCCCATTTGTGAATAACCATCCATATCAGTTTAATCAAAATGAGAGTAAACTACTAAATTGAACTGTTACTTCGCCCTAAGTGTGCCCTGCAGAGTCTTTCAAAGGTAGCCCCAGGTTGGTTTGTCCCTATCTGATGTGAGAAGAAACTGCACTCCCTCTAATGATGGCGGCCATGGCTATGAGGTATCTATCTGATGCCTTGAAATATTCTCAGCAGTGATTGTCCTATGTTTAGAAAAGAGCCAACCCTACTATCCTCTATTATTACCCAAATAGATCTCGTGACTCTTCTTCGTTGACAAGGTCACCTGTAATCTCAGACTCAGTAAAAATTAGAAGGAATATGCATTTGTCATCCTTGGTGAAGGAGTAAGTTTTTTTGAACTCGTCATGTTGAGTCCGATGATCAAACTGTTATGGTCTCCCTAACAACAGATGACAGACATCTATGGGTGCAACATCACATCAAACTTTATTTTGCTTCTGAATTTAATTGAAAATTTTACGAGACACTTGTCAATCTGGACCCTTCTTCTTTCTCTACTACTCTAAGGAGTGCGACTGAGTGTCTCTGAGTCGCGAGGCTCAACTTGTCTACCATATTTGTGGATACCACATTCTTGCTGCTCCTTCCATCATTGATGAGACTGCATACCTTTCCCTTTACAATTTAATGGATGTAGAATATCTTGTGGAAAAGCCACTGCTAATCCCTTGTAGCCACAGTTTGTAGGACTTGTTGAACCATTTCGCTTTCATCCGGTGGAAGGTGGTACTTTTCACTTTTTTCTTTAACTGCCTCTTCATTACTAACTTCCTCTATAATGCCTTGTCGGTGTAAGACGGCTCGACTCGTCGGGTAGTTGGAAGCGACGTGTCCGAAATCATGGCATCTAAAGCATTTCTTGATTGGGAGTGTACTGGGGGTGCTGCTCTTCATAGACTTCTTCCCACTCTTGGTAGTTTTATCATTTCTTGACTAAACTCCTCAACCGCCTTAACGTGTTCCTACTGAAGTCTTTAACTACGGGTTGCTGTCAGTTCCGTTTCTCCCATCTCTCCACCTTCAGTGCTAAGGTCTGAACGATACTAAAAGACCAATAAGGCTATAACTAAACCACGTTCTCAATGGTAGGTTTCAGGTTTTTAAAGTATCAGGCTATCATGTGCTCATTTGGCTTCGTTAGATCACATTTCAACTTAAGCTGCATAAATTTTACTGTATTCTCCACTGATAGTACCCTCTGTTGTAGGTAGTGGAGTCTCAAAAAAGATCTTGACAGTAGTGTGGGGTAGGTATTTTTGCTGCAACTCTCTTTTCATCTTCTCCCAAATTGTAATCTTGCTTCGTTCTCTATTTCTCTCCCTCTTCGGGTTATTCCATCACAACATGGTGCTCTTCTTTAGCTTGATAGCAGCTAGTTTCACTTTTTAATCATCTGACAACTCTTTATATTAAAGTAGTCTCTCGACAGTCCGCAGTCACTCTATGAAATCATCTGGGTTCATTCTCCTCTCGAATCCTGTATGTTCACTTTCATTCTTGAGCCTCAGTATCCTCTAGCATGCACTTCATCTCTGTATCCTTAAACACACACTTTGTTTCTCGGCTTTGTGAAATAGTGTATCCCAAAACATCATTGTCTATCTTCTTCTCCACTGGAATAGTCCCTACGAAAGGCTCTCCCCTCTTCGGACCTCACTGCCACGCTCGTCAATAACTCTCTATGGGCCATTTCCTCAATATTATAGAACTATTGTAGCACTTAGGGTCCATTTGGGGCAGCTTATTTGGTGCGGTAGCGTTTTGAAAACGCACCGGACCTATTTGGGTAAACCACGTTTTGACAGCTTATGCTTTTTCAAACGCTAAAACGAGTGTTTTCACACCCCACCTACCTAGGTGCGGTGGGAGCTTTCTGTCTGCGGGATGACTTTTCCAAAAAATAAAAATTTGTTATAGCTAGCGCACCTAGCTTATCAGCAAATTATTTTTAATCATCTTATCAGCAGATTATTCAATAAGCTGCAGCTACCCCAAACAGACTCTTAGTGGTGCTGTCGTTGTAACTCTTTCATGGTAAACCCTTGTCCAAGTTCTGACAATTGCCTTCACAGCTGCATGATTAGGGTGTGACGGTGGTGAAAGTTGGTAACCCTAAGATAGAACTAGGGTTAAACTAGCTTTGATATCAAATCATACCAAAGTTAACCAAATGTCAACAAGAAATGTGACTTTTATTGATGAAAGCAAATTGGGGTTGCAACAAACACACCAAAATAAGAAATAATAAAAGATACACAACATAAACACCAAGCTAGGGCATGGGTCGAAGATTATGGGAAGGTTGTGGTAATGTGGCTGCAAATGTGGATGATATAGGGTTGGAATGATGGAGGTAGTAGCAGGGCATGGAAGGAGAACAACAAGGAAAGAGAGGGCTGTCTGCAGGGCTGCAGCTCGAACATGGGGTTGGCGGTAACAGGAATGGCGACAAAGTAATTTTAGAAGGGCCAAAAACAAGTCAGGTGGCTGGGATGAAGGTTGGGAAAGCAGGGAACCAACAGAAAGAGAGATTGGCGGCAGGGAAATAACAAGAATACTGATAGAGAAATTCCAACAAGAGGCGGCAGTAGGAAAATAACAAAGAGATAGTTTTCGGGTGGAGGCAACAAATGCGGCGACAACGGCAGCGAAGGGGAGGTTATGGGAAGCAAAGAATGATAGATAAACACCATCTCAGGACAAATTACAGCCGAAACATCTTCTTGCCCTTCAATACAACCCTATAAGGGAAAATCTTGACGTCGATGGTTGTCCCGACAGAAAACTGAATCAAAACCTAACCCTAAACACCAAGAAAACAACATATATAGTACTATGTAATTAGAGGGGCCCCGCTGCTCTTGGGCTACATGAATCTAGTGGGGTCGGCTACATGAATCTTTTTTCTCCATTGTGTCCTATTGAGTGTCATATTTTCATTTAATTCTAATAGATTTAGAACATTTTTTATACAATATGCCCATGTCTTTATAGTTCTACCTCTGTCTTTCTTAACATAAGTCGAATCTAAAATATCTACTCTCCTAACCGGATCATTAGATGGTCAATTTTGATGTGACCAAACCATCTAAGACGACACTCTCCAAACTTGTCTGCCTCTGGAGCTACACGAATCCTTTCACAGATAGATTCATTTCACGTTCAATAGGTTTTCAATGATAGAATTTTTATTCGTGCCTTTGTTTATTTTCCCATTTGAGCTATTCCCCTAGTTTATTTCTTACATCAACCTTCAATATGCTTTTTAATCTTCATAATGTGTGGAGTTGAGGTTGCTTGCCTACGTATTACTTTGCTGTTATGGGGCTATCAGGTTTCTCATAATTCTTTAAATGTTGCTCACTCTGGCATTTATTTTTTCTGTAATGTGATTATGGCTTCTGTTCTATCATTTGTCTTAGACTCGAAGAACTTCAAGTCTTGGATATCAAGTTTCTGTATGGGTGTTCAAAACCTACGATTGCAGTCCTGTACCAGGTTTGTTTATTACATTGATAGCCAGAAGTTTATAGAGCTTTAAGACTGGCCTGAGCTTTTCTTCTGTTTGGAAGCCTTGCCTATCATAAGAATTGATGGTTTTGATTTGCTAAGCTGAAGTTTAAAGTAGAACTAATACTTCTGCATTGTTTATTATGGTAGGATAACAAAGATGCCCGCCACCTTAAGACATATGAGGTTGCACTCAAGGATAAGGATTTTATCGAGGGTCCATGGTCGCAGAATAATCTTGATAACGGTGCTGGTCTGTTAATACCCGTTCCATTGCCTTTAGGTGGTGTTGTTATTATTGGGGAGGAGACTATTGTGTATTGTAATGGTTCTTCATTCAAGGCTATCCCTATTCGACCAGTATGCATGCGCTCCTTATTTACACGAATTTTTCATAGTGTCAAAATAGTACCTTGACTGTTTACATGAGGCCGTTTTAGTCCTAAAGTATATAAAAGTGTCAAATTTGTCCTACACTCTTTTAATATGGGTTAAAATTGTCAACAACGAGGACTATCTTAACCACTCGTTAAAAGAGCCGGGGACTAAATTGATACTTTAATAGACTCTGGGACTAAAAGGTACCCCTAGAAAGACTCAAGACCATTTTTGTCGCTTTTCTAATCTTTTATATGCTCTTAACTATATTCTTTTTCTTGCTTTCTGCACAATTTTATTTTTTTCGTATTTTTATTTATAGAAATTAATTGTCTTTTCAGTCAATTACCAGAGCATATGGCAGGGTTGATCCTGATGGTTCTCGATTTTTGCTTGGTGATAATTCTGGACTTTTGCATTTACTTGTCATCTCTCATGAAAGAGAAAGGTATGCATAATGGTTTAGACAAACTTCATTCAAAAGGAGTAGCATCGCTTATTTCGCCTTTCTTATGATTCTATGTTGGAGACTTGAGCTTTCCTTTTACATGTTAGGATCACCGGTCTAAAAATTGAGCACCTAGGAGAGACCTCTGTTGCATCATCAATTTCATATCTTGATAACGCAGTTGTATATGTTGGTTCAAAGTATGGGGATTCACAGGTTTGTATAAAGCTATGATCAACACTTGTCCCCTCTTTGCTTTGTTTGATAATTTCTGCTAATAACTGGAAAAATATGCCTTTCATATCTAATTGAAATTCTCCCGCAAAGATTCGCTCGGAATTGGCCTATAATGTTTTCATTTCATGTTCATGAGGTTCACACTCATATTTTAAACTATGCATGATTCTTTTTTTCAGGAATTTTTATTAAGACGATATCAAGTTCATGATGCTATCTAGATTCTCTGAGTTATATATTTGTACTAAACCCTGCATTACTGACATTAAACAGCTTATCAAACTTAATCTGCAACCAGATGAAAAAGGATCGTATGTTGAAGTTATTGAAAAATATGTCAATCTTGGCCCAATTGTTGACTTCTGCGTTGTGGATCTTGAGAGACAAGGGCAAGGTCAGGTGGTCACTTGCTCAGGAGCTTACAAAGATGGTTCACTTCGTGTTGTTCGAAATGGCATAGGCATAAATGAACAGGTGTGTTTTTTCAGTGTTTTTAATGTGAAATATGATTGAAAATTTTTTCAGTTTTTTTCTTTAGGAGCTTTTTCAGCTTTAGTCTATCTTTATTTACTTGATAGGCGTCAGTAGAACTTCAAGGTATCAAAGGGCTATGGTCTTTAAGATCTTCTACTTCTGATCCAAATGACACCTTTTTGGTTGTAAGCTTTATTAGTGAGACACGTATCCTGGCTATGAATATGGAGGATGAGTTAGAAGAAACTGAGATAGAAGGCTTCTATGCACAAGCACAGACTTTGTTTTGCCAAAACGCTTTGCATGATCAGCTTGTTCAGGTGCTGATATACTACATTTTGTTTTCCATAGCAAGTACAGATGCATGCTTTATGCGCACTTTTTATAAGCTTATTTGAAATAAAGTTTGACTATTTTTGCTTTGTCACAGGTTACCGCAAGTTCTGTTCGGCTTGTAAGCTGTACATCTCGTGAGCTGCGGGATCAATGGGATGCGCCTGCTGGGTTTTCAGTTAATGTTGCCACTGCTAATGCTACTCAGGTCTTAATTTTTGTTCCTCGAATTTTCTTTTGGTGAGGGATGGGGAACTTTGAGTTTTAGGTAATCTTGAGTAACTGGCGTTGGTTAGACCTATTTATTTATTGATTAATCTTCTTTTGCACTTTGAGAAAAATAGAAGGCCCTTGAACTTTGTTTTAAAAAATGTAGTAACAGTAAGAAATTTCTTCTCTTTTTTCATTATTTGTATCAGCAATTAATGGAATTGACCTGCTGGGTTTTCAGTTAATTTTGCCATTGCTAATGCTACTCAGGTCTTAATTTTTGTTCTTTGAATTTTCTTTTGGTGAGAGATGGGGATAACTTTGTGTTTTAGGTCTTGAGTAGCTGGTACTGGTTAGATCTAATTATTTACTCATTAATCTTCTTTTGCACTTTTGAGAAATATAGAAGGCCCTTGAGCTTTGTTTTAAAAAATGTAGTAACAGTAAGAAATTTCTAATCTTGTTTCATTATTTGTATCGGTGATCATTTCTGTTTTTGTTCAGAAGAGATCTTGTCATTGACTATCGCAGGTTTTGTTGGCTATTGGTGGTGGTCATCTTGTCTATCTTGAAATTGGAGACGGAAAGCTGACTGAAGTAAAGCATATACAGCTGGAATATGAGATATCTTGTCTAGACATAAATCCAATTGGTGAAATGGCTACTTCTAGTTCTCTGGCTGCTGTTGGTATGTGGACTGATATAAGCGTCAGAATATTTTCTCTGCCAAGCCTGGATCTTATTACAAAAGAGAGCCTTGGTGGAGAAATAATACCACGTTCTGTCTTAATTTGCTCCTTTGAAGGGGTAAGTTAATATTTGCACTCTTTTTACTTTTATGTATTTATTTTATTATTCAGCATTGACCAATCTTGCTACCTTAGTAATTTAGCATGTATCTTGACCTCTTTTTTTCATGAAAGCCTCTCATTCTTTCAGATCTCATATTTGCTATGTGCCCTAGGAGATGGGCATCTTTTCAACTTCTTATTGAATTTAGCTACCGGTGAGTTGTCTGATAGGAAGAAGGTATCTCTTGGAACACAGCCAATCACTCTACGAACATTTTCGTCAAAGGATACCACACATGTGTTTGCTGCTTCTGATAGGCCAACGGTTATTTACAGTAGCAACAAAAAGTTGCTCTATAGCAATGTAAATCTTAAAGAAGTCAGTCACATGTGTCCGTTCAATTCAGCTGCTTTTCCAGACAGGTTCTTTCATTATTCCCCTGTTTCTTATTTTCTAACAATATATATAAGCTTCTTTTGAATAATTTGAATTATGCTTTATATGAAGAAATTTATACTACTCAAAATGCTTTAACTTTGTTAATATATGATGTCAGCAATGATTTGGTAAGGTAGGAGACTGCTGTAGAGGAGCCTGGTGGCTAAGATCTAAGTTTAGGCTCTGATACCATACTGAATTGTTCAATAAAGCTCCATGTTCTCATTGATAGAAAGAGGGTTATTTAAATCCAGTTATAATGGATTCAAATAAGGAAATAAATAAAAACATAATGCCAAGAAATAAAATCGGAATAAAGATCAAAAAAGAAACTACATAATGCAGAATAAAGGTAATTAATAAATAATAAAGATTATGGAAAACCAATAAATCTAATAAATCTAATAGTGCTCATTACGCACACTTCTTGAAATGCTAACATTTAGATGGTTGAGATTGAAGGTGCTTTCGAAGTGGATTAGGTTGAGATACAAAAATGTATAATTGATATTATCGCAAACTCATTTGTAGTGTTGATTTTCTCCTCCTGAATGTGATTGAAGGAGAAATGTCGATTTTTTGCAGAATGTTATATATATATATGGCAGTGTAATATTTTGAAATATTGGTAGAATTACATTTGTATTCTTTTTAGTATGGAGTGTAGCTCATAAAAATATGTTTCATGGATTTTAATTCTAGTATGCTTCTTTGATTAGGACTGTGCATAATGCTAAACAACCAAACAGCTTGAGAAGAATGGTAGAGACAAGTCTACATCTGTGATATGCTTTTATGAGAGTTTTGACGAGGTGTTTTGAATCTCAGGATTTTCTACATTAATGAGATATTTAACACTAATGACAATCCCTCTCTAATAATGTATTTGGATTGTACTGGTGGTTATAGTTGATCAAGTATCTCTAGATGTCTATTTTTTGTTTTTGTTATCCCACTTTATTGTGGTGTATGGATATAAATATTATGATGAATAAGCCTTTGTTGAAGATGATCTCTGCGAATGAAATGAAAATATTCTTTCCCATTATTGGTCTGGAAGAGTTGAACTTGGGTTTGTATATATAAGAATGGAATTTTTGGAAAATTAAAATATTTTAAGCTTTCTTTTTATTAGAAAGATTCAATTGGTTCTAGCGTGTTCATCAACAAAAAATATAAATCCATGGCACTTAAGATATTGTTCGCTTGAGTCGCCCCACATTTTCATATGGATAATTGTGAAAGGTTGAAAGAGTTAAAATAATGATTAGGGTTGATATTTCGATCATGCTTGTATAATTGACAAGTTTTGCATTGAAACACCTTAGGATTTGTTTTGATAAAAAGAGGAAATGTTTTTTAAAGTATATGAAATTTGAATGACCAAGGAAAATTTTCCATTACATTATTGTGCTTTCATTAGACAAAGGTACATAGTGAGAATTTTCTCTCATCTTTTTAGATTTCCTTCGTAATTTAGGAGGTAAAAATTTTTCTTTTTTTTGCCTTGCCAATTATTCTGTCAATGGCCATATCTTGGGATTAGTTATGAGTAGGAATAAAATTAGTTATAAGGTACCTATCTTTGGCAAATTTGTTAGATTATTAAGTATTGAGCTAGTAACATTAATAAGTCCAGATGCTAGCTGCGATATTTATACATCGACAATTGACTATATATTCTTTTAAAAATTAGTGACTATTTTGAAATATTGATGCATTTATGGTCATGTGATCAGAGGTTTTAGAATCCACCGTCCAAGTTTTGTGGATTTTGTTTTGGATATCTCAGTCGTACAAGATTGTATCTTTTTAAGAAAGTAAACATGTGTTTTGATTTGGTGCAGAATGTTTTGATTTGAACTAACTATTGGTGACTTGGAGAATTTTCTGTGGATACTAGTGATGGTATGGGATCTTGATTCATGGTAGGTGGATGCACCGAATGAGGGACTTTTTTTTTCTAGCCTATTTCTTATTTTGGGATCATCATGATTTAAACACAAAACTAGAGGAGGAGGCTCTTAGAATTCTGAGAGGATGTGAAAGATAGAGAAATATGGAAGATATTGAATATAAAAGGATGAAAGGCAGAGACAATATGTGAGAAGCATACTACGTATTTTCATATTCCAATAGGTAGAATAGAAAGTAAGTGAAGGAAATAAAATCAGGCCTTAAACATCCCAATAGATATGGAAAAACATGAATATGATTATATGCAATGAATTGGGAATGGATGGAGAAAGTCAAACATTTTCTCATTAAGAGGAAAGCATATGGTCATCTAATGGAAGGGCTGGGGCTAATGGATTGCCGAGCTGGAGGATCACATGGTTGGCTGATTTTACATTAAGCAGAGGAACTGTTGCCAGCTGATTGAACGAGTTGGCACGCCCACAGGACATTGCTTGAATAGTGCTGCCAGGCAAGAGAAACAACGGCTAGAACGTGTTCAAGGTGGATGGGATGCTTAATTTATTGGCATGGCTGAAAGATGGCAAGAGGTAGGTTCGCTTGTCTGAATGCTGCAACTGGTAGGAGCAGTTGGTGTTGCCAGTTGGCATTTGGTGCTGTCATAGTGGCTGCAGGAACAAGATTTTCTCACAACTTAGACTTAAGAATGAATTCTAAATGCTTTATAATTTTTTTAGATATTTTGTGGCATCGTTAATGTATGGAATCTGTGTGGATATGCTTAATACATGGAGCTTATTATCCAAAGCACAAATATGAGCATGAAATATGGCCTCAGGATAGAGCTCAAAACATAAATGCTAACAAATATTAAATTTTTAATTAGTTTTTTGTCACTAATAATCATGATAGAGCATAACAAACAATCGAAAATGTAAACGAAAAAATTATGCAGTAGTTTGATGCCTATTTGTTCATCCATGTAGTTGGCTTAGCTGTATTAAAGAACTGTTGATCAATTTTAATTAGGAGAACATTTGGGGAACTTGCCGTGCTGGGACATGTCCTATGGCAATCAAGAGTCTCTAAGCCATTTATTTGACCATGCCATTGGAGCCTTCTTGGAGATCATGTACATGTTTCATTTAGAAAAGAATGACAAGTTTGCATTAGAAATGGTGTTCAATGTCCTTTCCTTCGTTACTTTTATAGCTTTTGACTATTGCTCTGACTGCCTGCCTGTATGCATGTTTGGTTAGTTTTCCCACTTCTCTATTGATGATAATTCATTTCATGCAGTCTTGCAATTGCAAAAGAAGGCGAACTTTCTATTGGAACTATTGACGATATTCAAAAGCTTCACATTCGCTCAATCCCACTGGGTGAACATGCTCGGCGTATCTGCCATCAGGAACAGTCTCGAACTTTTGCTATTTGTAGTTTAAAAAATTGTCTCATCAACAATGAGGAGACAGAGATTCATTTTGTTCGTTTATTAGATGATCAAACATTTGAGTTTATATCAACTTATCAATTAGACACTTTTGAGTATGGTTGCTCTATAATTAGTTGCTCCTTCTCGGATGACAACAATGTTTACTATTCTGTTGGTACAGCATACGTTTTACCTGAGGAAAACGAGCCTACGAAGGTTAGGCTGCTTATTTCTTTCCTTCCACAGAAATACATCTTGTAGTGCTAAATTTAAGGAATATCTAGTATTATTATACCCTATTGAAATCTGCTTATAAATGATGTTTTTATTTTATGTTATTAAATATAACCTGTAAATGAATCATTTTTTAATTGTAGAAAGTTGTTTTATTATTTATATTGATTCTCTCCAATTTTGTCTGATTGCTTATTTTTTTTCTGCAAGCTGCTTCAAAGTTCCTCATACAATGGTTTGAAGTGAAACAATTTCATGACTTTAATATTTGCGAGCTTGTTCTTTCAAACTTGAAGTCTACTCTTAATTTCAAATGTCCAAAACAAAGAGAAAGGAACTGGTCGGGTTTCTTCCAGTTTATGCTTATCGTTAGTATTTATTGAATGTCATAAATTCTGCATAAGTAATATTTTCTTGTTTGAACAATAAATTATGCATGTTAATCAAATAAGAAAATGAAAATGAAAGAGTGTTGATAATGGATGAACAATTTTCTTTTTGTTTCTTCTTGTTTGGCTAGCCAACCTTTTACTGTTTATATATGGTGAAAAATCATAAAATTATAAAATAATTACTCGTAATGAGATTCACTGAAAGAGAGAGAAATAACCATACATTAACGTACATTTGATGGTTTTGCAAGGCTAAATGAAGTTTGTTTATTTGCTAGAGTTCAAATATGGAAATTATATGTTACAATCCTTTAAACCTCCTTAGGTCAACCTAATGTATATAAGAGGAGGACGACTTAGTCAGATTCAATTTTTCATCGACACACATTTTGATTATGATCAAGTGAATAGGGAATTAATCTTACCAAAATCGTCACAAACAAACTTGTATATTTTAAATCTTTAATTAAATCTTTGATAATATAAGTTAGGAAGTGTGTGTAACTAATCCACAAATAATGTATAGAGTTTCTAAAATATTTTAAATATGAAATCAGATGTACCCCAAAATTCTTCCATTACCTCGCAAAACTACACAATCAAAATTTATACAAAATAGATAAGTCAACTAATTGTCCACATGCTTCTTACCCCTGTCTGAAAGTTGATATAATAGTATTGGGTAAGCTACACTCTCAGTGAGAAAAACATTACAAAAATAAGATTCAAACAAAGTAAGAGATAATATACATTCTAGTAAGTGATTAACATGAGTAACAATAATAGTTAGTAAATAAGCATCTTTCATTACTTAAAAGTACAAAAATCATGGTTAAAAATATTCAATGAAATAATGGTCAGAAATAATAAAATTTCTAATGGCCATTCTTTCATTCAATATACAAAGCAATATCATGTGTAAATTTATTATCTTTTAATTTCATTCTTTTTCTCAGTTTTTCTTGTCTCATAAATGTCACATTATATTTGCACAAGTTTTGACCTATTTCATTTCATTGGGTCGTCACCTAGCCCATCAGCCATGTTAACTGCTAATAAAGATTGTTCGTCCTAATGTTAATGTCCCATGATATCAGCCGGCCCGTCCAAATCTTAATATCAAGAGTCGGTAGTTTAATTGTTTCTCTATTTAAGGCTCATCTTGTCAAGCTAGTGCCTTTTTCTTGTACTAGTTATCAATATAACTATATACATATCACAACTTACATAACTTTTTTTTATCATATTTATCTATTATATTATTTTCATATGGATTTATTGTTTAATCTGAATGTACTTGCAGCCATCATTTATTAATATGCCCAAGAAGTATAATATGATAAGTTATAATCAATATTTATATATGATATTGCATTTATATAAGTACTCTTGGAAGTAACAGGTAATTCTTTGCATGAATTGTATCTTATCAGTTGAATTAAATATGTAAAAAACTTCAAATACAAATTCCTAACGGATAATTACTTATAAACCGTAACAAATAGAAGTCATATAGAATTTGCCCCTGGTTTAGCAACTGTAAATCTCGCATCGGTTGTTGGGTCAATCTCATGACAAATTTTTTCTACGGTTGCCTCAAGCACATTTCTATATGTAAACCACCTAGGAATTACCATTTCCTATAAATTTAATATAAATGCGCCTAAAACTGATTTCTATCTTAAATTGACTCCTCATACAAGTTTTGTTGGAGTTGGAATTAAATCTAGAAATTTCGGAGCCTTGATAGGTTTATGTTGTATGTATTTTTGTCAAAATTTTTCAACCTTACAAGCTATAACCTAAACTGCTAAAATTGGTTTTAAATGTTTTATTTTTATTTTTCAATTTATGAACAACCAACCACTAAACATAATCATGCTGTATAAGTTACATTTCAGCATTTTCTTGTAGTTTATGTTTTTAGCCACCAAATATTATATAACGCTAGCAAATTTTACTTTTCTGTTTCATCAATTACTGAGGTTTATGTCAAATACTCCTATGTTTACTAATATATAAGCTGGCGCTGAGAATCTTTGACATTTATGAAGCTTAAGCATCTATTTCAGGGTTTGATGAATACCCACGGTGTTTTTGTGCCCCTGGTCCTATCAAGAATGCCTGTTCTTTCTTTTTTTCCCCTCATTGCATGAATGGTGGAAAAGTCGGTCTTTTGCCTGCTATAAACAAACACCAAGACATTTGATCTCTCCTATCTTTTGGCTTATAGTTCGTTGAGAATTAGTGATCCAAATCATGCATCTTTCTTCTCTCCACCGAGGGGATCAAACCTATTAGATAGACCCTTTTTATGGCTCTCTTTATTGCTTTTGCAGTGCTTTGAATTCAATTTTATGTCGCTATTACTCTTCTTCCCAGCCTTCACTCACCCGTTTCACACTTTGCTTGAAATTATTGAGTTATACATAGACTTAAATATATTCTCTTCTTTCATCACTGTTATTGAACACGTCCCTCTAGGTCAATCATAGCTAATTATCTTATAGCTTAAAATTGAGGAATAGACTAGATATTCTTGATCTATGTGTTAAATCTCTAGCATCACCTCTGAACTTCTGCATAGATAAATGAATGTTTTTCTACATGAAACAAAGATGAAATTTTTACTTGATGTTGCCCTTGCCCACTGCATGCTCATGCTGGCAGTGCACTTGGAAGTTTGCCCACAGCACAATATGTTTTGGCACTACAGTTTTGTCACAGCTCTGACTCAAAGAAACGTTGATACAGTTTTTATGTTAAGAGCATCATTCCTGGTGCTAATAATCCCAAATTATTATTGGAAAAGAGAACTTGGAAGTCCTTATACTGTCGAGGTTCATTCATGATGAAATCCCCTTGAATTTGTTTGGAACTGGCACCTCTACCTATTCTGTCAGTTGTAGTATTTGAATATGAACCTTTCACTTGATATGGTCTCCTTTGTTTTGATGGAGCTTTGTGTTAAGGTCTAGGTAAAATTTCTACATTTCTACAATGTTCAGAGCCTTTTACTTTTAGCATTGGGAGCTGTTTGATAGAAGGATTTAGCTAAGATTTTAAGCTCGATTTAAGCCAAATCCAACCAAATGTCTTTTCTAGGCTTTTTTAAATTCTGGATTTCAGAAATCAAGGATGCGGCCTAAATCTTATATTTACTAAACCCTGCTCACAACAGGATTTATGGGGATTTAAATGTAGAGGTTTTAATTATTTATTATTTGAGAGTCAATCGATTATTGGATTTAACAAACAAGAATCTCATCATTCAATGGAACTTCAATATGAGCTTGAAGTAGCCCTAATACCAGCATCATAGTCAAATACATTAAGGGCAATTCAGATGGGCTTCTAGGATTCTGATACGCTTGCATATTTGAATGCCAAAGTAACTTTATTTAAAAAGTGTTAGGTGATTGTTGTTTACACGACTAAAAATCTAAAACACAATGATAGGCTATATTTGTAAATTTATATTCTACTTTTATGTTGTTGTAGGAATACGCAATGAAATATTGATGTATTTATGTGCAGTTGTAATTGATTTTAATGATTTGTTTTTTATAATTTTCATGATATATGCGGTGAATCACTCAAGATTTTGCTGTTTCTTTGAAGTTGAAGTTTTACTATTCGTCATAAACTTGAATCCCTCTTTTTTCTGTTTGTTTGTTTGAACTTGTCACACTCCAAGTCTGCAATGAATCATGCATCCTATTCTGTTTCCATGTACATGCTTCTAAGTTGATCAATAGTAATTTCTCATATTTGTGATTGGTTGTACTCAAATAATTGGATAATTGTATATCAATCTCCATAAAATTTGTCATTATGGCAATGCAGTTTTTTGTTCATTAAGGAATGCCTTTTGGTTTTGTGTATAGGGACGCATCCTAGTTTTTGTGGTTGAAGATGGGAAGCTACAACTAATTGCTGAAAAGGAAACCAAAGGAGCTGTATACTCGCTCAATGCATTCAATGGGAAATTGTTAGCTGCGATCAATCAAAAGATTCAACTTTACAAGTTGATGCTTCGTGAGGATGGAACACGGGAATTGCAATCTGAATGCGGACATCATGGTCACATATTGGCTTTATATGTCCAAACCCGAGGTGATTTCATTGTGGTTGGTGATTTGATGAAATCTATATCTTTGCTCCTATATAAGGTAAATAAGCTCAGTAATTGCTTTATATGCCTTATTATAATTCATGCGTTCATCTTGATTATCCTTATTTAGATACTTAAACGTTAGTTTTCATATTCACAATTGTAATATGTGAATGTTAATTATATCACCTAAGCCTTTTTGTAGGATTCTTTTACCCTCATTAATAACATTCTTATTGTTTTTTGTTATTTTCGTTTTTTTTACAGAGCATGATATCATGACTAGTAAATTAAAATGATTTCTACAACAAGGACAAATCATAAAGAATCTAGAGAAAAACAAAAGTTTATGACAAGAAAAGAAATCACGTTTGTCGAGGATGAAAATTCAATAGGACACTATTGGAGAAAAAAGATTCATATAACCAACCCCACTCGGTGAGATAAAGGCTTATTATTGTTTGTTTTTTTTTATAAAAACTACAAAGGAAACACAGATTTTATTGTCTAGCTTGAAGCTCAGTGAAAACAAAAGGTTTTATAATTTTCTTTTCCAATTCATAAACTGCTGTTACATATAATTTGAAATCTTCTCTCCACCGAAGTATCAACATTTTGCATGTTGCATCTTAATCATAATATTGTTGAGGATCATGACCATTGATGTCTTCATAATTTAGAGGGAGATGAGATGTTACAAGAATAGGGAGGCCAATGTCAACGATATTGCTGAAAGCTAATGTAGCGAACAACTCCATCGAACAAGCAAGTGCAAGCACAATAATAGTCTCTTATCCTAAAGGAGTGTCTTACATTGGTTCCTTAACGCAATCCTGATTTGATGGAGCAACCACCATAGTGTTTGGAGGTTGGATGTTAAAATTGGAGTGCTCCTCTTGTGCTTGATGCATAGTTTTCTCTTGGTGTGGCGGGCTCTGAAACATTCAATGAATTTATGTCCAAAAATTTAATAATAAGGGTCATAATATGGGATGCCTTAAAGATCAAGCCTCCATGACTATCTACAATATGAGGAGCAAATTTTGACCTGTTTTTTAATTTGAGAAGTATCCTTCAATTCAAATAAAATTTTGGTACAAAAGGTCTAGAAAGATGAACAGTAACAACATACAATTGTAGATTTATCAAATATAAAACTTAGGAAGTATAAAGTGGATTGAATTAACTAATGTAGATGAAACTGAGAAAATGAAATCTAATAAGAGTGATGGTGGCGCCATGGAAGAGCCCAATTGGCGAGTTCATTTAAGAATATGATCATTGACTCAATAAGATCACAACGGGACAATTTCAGTATAATTAACTTGTACGGATGGCTTTGTAATGACACAACTAGGATTAATAATCTTGACAGAGAAGTAACTGCTACGATATAAGTCAATCAGGTGTAAATATGACATGAAACAATCTCTTGAGTTGAGCAGCCCAATAAGTTTACACATATTAGAATAAGTGAGTGGCCTGGCACACACAGATACCTCATTTTCATTGGAAATAAGCTCAGGTTTGCCTTGATGGTTGTTGTGTTGAAGACCTAGTCTTGATTAAAAATTAAAGGTTACTTGTTGGATGGAAAGGAATGTTGTCATAAAACATCCTGCTCACCAACAGTTTTTGCAGAGGAGTGAGAAAGGAGGGCAATGGGAGGCACAATTATTGAAGGTGCGAGAGTAGGAAGGCAAACCTTTGTAAAGAGGCGAGCCATCAGAACAGTCGGTAATGATGGAGATTGAATTGGAGGTAGACAACATCGGTGCAATCAGTTGAAAAATTGACAACAAAAGAGGAAACATCTTGAGAGAATGCACCAAATCAAAATTTGGAATGATAGTCATGGTAACATATGGAGCCAATGGAAATGATGGAGCAAGATGCTGAAATATATTTGTTAAAGCTTTGGTCTTTTGCCCCTCTTGAAATACTAATTTTGTCCTCCTGAAATATCATTTTGCTCTTCATTGCCCAAGCCCCTCCCATATTGGTCCCCCGTACCCCCACCACCCTCCCACCCCCCACATCAAAAGGAGGGTGGTTCCGCCCTGACCTCAATATCTTTGGAAGCTTTAGTTCTTCATGCCTGAAGCTAGATTGATAATTAGATTTTTTTTTTTTAAATAAATTTTGTTTGGTTGATCAACTTGACTTAACCAAAACCACCTCTTCGTTTCAGGTTGTGCACCATCTGCACTTTCTTCGCATAAACGGCCCATTTATCTCGACATCTAGAGTCTCATCGCAGCCCACTATATGGCTCGTAGTTACAAATAAATGCCCACTTAGATTTGATTGGGTTTGAAATGGTCAAACTAAAGTTTTATAAATAGATTGAATTGGATAGTTTTGGTGGGTTGATAGGATAATCAGTTTTCATTTCTTTTGTATTTTTCTTTGAATTGATGGGATTTACCGTGTTTGGAACAGTAAAAGAGGCCAAAAGGAGCCATGTTTGAATGTGATGTTAGATTGAGAATTGAATTTCGTAAGAGATGTTTGTTGAGGATATTAAATGAGGATTTTGTTTGGTTGGATGGGGATATGGAATTAATTGTAAATTTAAATTTATGAATAAAATTGAGGAGGCTTATATGCATGAGATTTTGAATTTGATTTTTAAGGGTGGCTAGTAGAGGCTTTTTAATTACCTAAATGAGATGTTAGGTGGAGATGGAGGTGGAAGGAATGATGGTTAACGAGTCAAAAGTCGTGGATATGTGGGTATATGGTTAATGATCTCCCCTCACGTTATAGCAGCTCCATTTAAACTTTTGTTCTCATGTCTCCTCCCTCAGCCAGTAGTCGCACATAACAGACCCCCATCTGTTGAATTCCTCTTTGCTTGCTTCTTGCCTCGTCGCTTCCAAATTGCCACCTGGTAAAACCAACATCCCCTTCAACTCCTACCCACATGTTCCAGCTCGCCACCCATCCCAATCTGTGGTTCTGACGTTGCTCTTTTGCTGTGCACACTGAAATTCTCGAAATCAGTGATCGCTCCCATCACACAACAGTTTCTCAAAACTGTTCTCAAGCTGCCTCCAAGCTGATTGTAGGTCAAACCTTTACCCAATTGCTGCCTCACAAGCTTCTCTCGTCCAACCCCACTCCTCTTCCTCTCTAACCATCATCTTATAGCCTCAACAATGTCATCGGCAAGATCTCATCTTGATGGACACCTGTTTGAGCCATTGTATCATCTCTTTATAACCTTACCTAAAAAAAGGAAAATTATCAGAAACATATATTTAAAAGTATCAATATAGCTTGTATTTAATCTCCTAGATTTACCATTTTGTAGCACAAGTCATGGTTGCCTCGCATAAAATTTATAACACAAAAAAATAAGTACATATTTGCATTGTTTTAATATGGTGGGAAAATCTGCTTAAAATCAAGCACCCGTATGTTGTTTCTACACAGTGGAAAAATCTATTTTAAATTATTGAGATTTGGAATAAACCAGCACAAATATTATTTGATAGGTGGAGGAATATTTAAACTCAATTATAATAGGCATAATAAAGAAAAGAAATAAAAACAGAATAAAATAACTAGAAAAAAAAAATAAAATAGAATAAAACAAAATAAGAAATACATAATCAGGGAATAAGAGCAAATAATAAATAATAACTGCTAGGAATAGTTGTTATAATCTAATACGCCTCTTCAAGTTGAAGCATAGATATTAGTCATGTTCAACTTGGAATTGAAGTCATCAAACAAATGGCAAGGCAGATTATTAGTAAGGATGTTCGCAAGTTGACCACTGAAAGGCACATATGGAACGCAAATCTCCCCGAACTTAATTTTTTTCTTAATGAAGTGTCTGTCGATCTCCACATGTTTGGTAAGATCATGCTGGACTGGATTGTGTGCAATGTTAATTGGAGTCTTATTATCACAGAATAGCTGCAACGAGACAGATGTTGGCATACATAGTTCTCGGAGCATGATGCGTAGCTAGAGAGCTTCACAGATTCCTAAGGACGTGGATCGAAATTCAACTTTAACACTGCTTCAGGCAATCGCATATTGTTTCTTATTTATCCACGTGGCATGATTGCCTCATATAAATGAGTAATACTCGAGATGGAATACCAATCATGAACTGATCTGACCTAATCAACATCTGTATAAACCACTATAGACCGAGAGGTTTGATGGGAGAAAAACAAACATGTGCCTGCTGTACACCGGTGGACATCTTGGAGATGGTGCTCGTAGGATTCACGCATGAATTGACTCACTATTCCATCTGCATAGCATATGTCAGGGCAAGTATGAGCGAGGTAGATGAGTTTTTCACAACGTTGGTAATGGGTCTTGATGACAGGTACAATATTTGGAATGTCAGATAACTTTTCATTAGGATCTATAAGAATAACAACAGGTTTGCACATAAGAATTTTGTTCTCTATCAAGAGATTAATCAATTATTTGCGCCGAGATAAACAAATTCCCCAAGATGACCGAGCTACTTCCATGCCTAAGAAGTACTATAGAGATCTCAAATCCTTCACCTCGAAAGACAAAACAAGAATGTCTTTTAAAGACTAATGCTGAGAGATCATTAAATGTAAGAACAATATCAACATAGATAATAAGGATAGTTATTTGGCCATTAGAGAAATGTCGGAAGTGTTGTATTTTGAGGATCATGCGCAACGGAAGCGAAATTAATCATGTACGCATATTAAAGTCATTTCCCAAAAAAACCACTAAGGATCTCATGTGCTTCATACAAATCAAAAACATAAACCCAAAAGAAGTGCAAGAAATCATACCATGCAAGAGTTCTACTCTTAGATTTCCTCGGATCTTTAAGGCACGAAACCACCGCCCTCTACCGGTATCCACACTCGAACGGATTTCCAAATGGCTTCCAATCGCTGAGATCGGAAACGAGGTTTTCTCCAAAACCCAAAGAACTCTCTTCCTCTCTTGTGGATTTCAAAAGGAAAAAAATAAAAATTTAACTTCATAAGCCATGACCCCTCCTTTTAATTGAAGTGACACCGTTTCGCTACGCACTTCTTCATTAAAGAGGTCATTTTTAATATATATTTAAAAACTCTTTTTTAAATATATGATGAATTAAAACTCTTTTAATTCATGCTCGTAATTTAAAATAATCTTATTATTATAAATTACTCGAAGTAGAAAGTGTTCATCAACCATTCTAATCAATTCAAATCTTGTGCGACCCTATAGGTTCAATTAACATTGCGATGAGGCTTAAATCACCATTTATAAACCTACAAGTTATAGTTGGTCTCTACGAAGACACTATAACTACCCAAGTTAGTATGAATAGTCTCGAGATCCGAGACAACTCGATTGTTAATGACATAATCCCTTTATCACATGATATCATGATAGAATATAAGGCATGGATTAATGTCAACCTTATATCTCTCTATCTTTAATTTCTCGACTCACGATTAGATCGATTAAATAAATGCAATTGATCTCCATCAATTCATTTGAGTGTGGCCACACAATTCTCGGTCTAAATCATTCGAGGGCCCGTAGATATCTCTCTTATTATAAGAGGGATAAATTCCATCTCGATTACTCATATCTCACTACATTATTCACATTACGCCCAATCATAATCTTTATTAGTCATCCGATCGAAAGACAACGTTAGGTTATGTCAAAACATAATATTCTCATATTGAGAACCATGACGATCTCGAGTCAAAGGATTCGATGTCATCTACAACTCGAGATTAACATATGACTTATATCCACGATTTAATCTCAAAGCGAGTCGATCCAATATTTATTCTCCAATAAATACATATAAATCGATGTGTATCCTCATACATATATTCATCTCATGAATATCCATCAAACTTTATATTAATCTTTATTTATTATCATTCCACAACAATAAGCGATTATGGATATTTAGAATAATCTTCATAATAAACATGAAACTATCGAAGGTTCTTCTTCTATCATAAACATGCTAATTAAAATAGAAAAATATTCATAAAAAGTTCAAAATACATATCCATATAATATCCATATAATAGGCCTAGGGCACTATCACTAACAGGAAGAAGATTGTATGATCCGATTGAACCAGAGTGAAACCATGCCCATGACTATTTTGGTGAACATGCCGAACTAGGCTCTTGGGGACTGCTTTAGCCCATAGAGGGACTTTTGTTACCTGCACACTTATCCTCTGAATGCAGTAAAATCAAAGCCCGACGAGAGAGCATGTACAACTCTTCTTCAGCTCTCCATTTAAGAATGCATTAGTTAGAATAAAGACCAATCTAGATCTATCGCGACAACATGACCTAAATAGTGTTTAACTTAGTCACTGGAGCAGATGCCTTCTCATAATCAAATCTATAGGTCTGAGAGTATCTTTTGGCAACAAATCTTGTCTTGTTGCGTTCAAAGGACCCTCCAGAGTTGAACTTGGTGCTGAAAATCCATCAACAACCTACAAATTTCTTACCCCGAGGAAAGTCCACGATGTCCCACATATGGTTTCGCTGAAGGGCATTCATCTCCCCCATTACTGTCATTTTAAAGGCTAGATCTGCAAGAGCAACCTCAATAGTAAGATAATCTGTTGATCTATCTAGGCAATAGCAAAAGCTCTGTAGGCCAGTGATAAACTGTGAAAAGAGACAAATTTTGCCATAGAACAAAGGGAGCATGTCTGATTGCGTACCTTACTCGGATAACTCACATCGTCATTCAAAGGAGGGGTCGTGCTGAGGATGTTGTCCGGAGTAGGAGCATTGGGGCAAGTGCACCAAGTGTAGAAACGGATAGTGGGAGGAGTTGGTGCATTCAACGGGATAATGGACTCCTCAATGGTAGGTACAATGGGAGGACCATCCATAGGAGTAGGATAAGGGATGGTGTCGAGAAACTCAAGCTTCCTCTCCGTAAAGGTAGAGCTAGAAAAAATAGGGAGCACTTAAAAAAAAGAGAAATCAACACTCACATAGGTTTTATTGGTGGTCGGATCAAGGCACCGATACCCCTTTTGAGTTATGGAGTATCCTAGAAAATTATATTTTATGGATCTAGGATCTGTGTAGGTGCAGTGTTCTGAACAAAAGCAATGCACCTAAACGACTAAGGGGGGTTAGAACTTGTGAATTTTCAAAGGGACTCTATTTATGAGATAAGTGGCAGCTATAATTATATTGTTCCAAAATCATTTTGGGACTTTATATTGAAACATAATGAAGCGAACAACGTCGAGGAGGTGATGATTTTTCTTCTTGGCTACCTCATTTTTTTAGTGTTGGTGCAAGAACTATGGTGGAGGATGTCTTTAGTAACCAAGAATTCACTTAAAATAGAGTTGAAAAACTCGTGGCTTTTGTCTGTCCGGATGGCCTGAATGGGTGTTTTGAATTAAGAGAAACGTGTAGAAGTTTTGGAAGGTTACCACGACTTTTGATTTATCCTTTAAAATGTAGATTTACATCATTCGACAGTGGTCATCAATTAAGGTCCAGAACCATCATTTATTGGTATAACTGGGAGTGCAAGAAAGACCCCATATCTCACTGCAAATGAGGGAGAAATGAGCGGAAGGTGCGAAGTGTGAGGTTGGTAATGGAGCCGGTGATGTTTGGTTAATTGGAATATCTCACAATTGAAGTTAGAGAGATTTTTATTTGAAAACATCAAGATATAAATTTTTCAAGTTTTGAAAACTAGGATGTCCTAAACGACAATGTAAACACATAATGAGACATTCAATGACTCAAGATAGGGTAAAACTTTTGAGTGTCGTGTCTTCACTCTCTGTATTATCCTCTTGGAAGTAGTACAGTTCGACTACCCTCTTAGCAGTTCCAATTATTCTCCCCGAACAACGATCTTAAAAAACACAACCATCATAAGAGAAATTAGCAATGCAATCGATATCACCTGTCAATTTGCTGACAGATAATAAGTTACATTACAATCAGGTTTACAGACTTAAGATTTAGATCGGTCGTTAGAATAACCGAGCATTTATCATTAATGGGGCTTACAAGATCCATCGGCAATTTATCGTAAGTCGAGAAAACTTGCAAACAGCCAATCATGTGATCCGTGACACTTGAATCAATAATCCACAGGCTAGATGAGGAATAAACTGTGAAAGCCATATGAAGAGTACCTTCTCGGACATGAGAGGTCGATGATCGCGCAGAGACTTGATCGGATCCAAGAAACTTGATCAATTGTTCCATATGGTTTCTTAGGAATTCGGAGGATTCCAAAATGTTTCGGATAGGAGTCTGTTGAGCCGTGCTTGGTTTGGCCATTGTCGCAAGTCTCTTGGCAACAGAGGATTTGGTTGAAGGTTGTATGTCATCGTAAAATTTTCAAAACTTATCCCGAGTATGGTTAGGTTTGTGGCAGTAATCACAAGTGAGGTTACCGGTCCAAGATGGCTTGGATAAGAACCGAATACTGTTCGTCTAAAGGAGTAGAAGTACCGAGCATAACGCGTCTCCTGCTTTCTTCTCGATGAATCTCAGTGAAACTAGCGCGAGCGGCAGAAAGAGGGTCCCGACCAAGAATACTGCTCCGGACTTCGTCAAGGTCTTTGTTAAAGCCCAACAAGGAATTGGAAAATACAATTCTTTTCTATGATCTTTTGAAAGAGGGATAAGTCGACTGGAGGATCTTAAGTGTAGTCATAGTACATGTCACATTCAATCCATAATGCGACCTTCCGGATCTTCTTAGATTTCTCATAGAGTTGGTCAGAATTTGCTACATCTGAGTAGGTGTCACGGACAAACATTCATAGAGCACTAGTTGAAGGGAAGAACATGTACAAACGACTAATTGAAGTCCTATGGAGTTGATCAGTCATGACATGACCATAGAGTTCTCCACTTCCCAAGCTCTATAAGCCAGATCAGTCTTTGGAGATTCGCGAATCATACCTATGAGATGACTGAACTTCCCACTTTCTTGGATGAACAAAGACATCTCTTGGGACCATTAGTTTAAGTTAATGTCGTTTAATTTATGAGTTGTGATAAAAAAATTCATGTTGGCTTGCGGTCCTCTGGTCTGTAAGGGAGCGGAGGTTGGAGTTGATCCTCTGGTAGAGTCAAGAATGCCTTCTTAAGGTGATTCATTGACACAATCAGCCATAATTTCGACTTAAGCCAAAGCATACATTGTTGTAGTTCTGTGCCATTAATGAATTTTGGTAGAATCACGATAAACGGGAACAACTGCAGGAGTTGCAGGTAGCAAGACAACTGCAGTAATACTTTCTGTAGAACAGTGGCAATACAGTTGACATAGGAGGAATGTGGCGGGGAACCTACAGAAACCTGCAGGAAGAGCAGTAGCAGAAGTCCTTTGGCGGACAAGAACCTGCATGAAGGTTCGCAAAATTAATCAAAATAGTTTGCAGGAGTCCCCTGAAGGATAGGAATCTGCAGGGCGGTTCGGAGGAGCCTGTTGGAAGGTTCACAATAGTTACAGTAGTTAGTTGGAATAGGGGTAATTCTGCGGATAAGAACAAGAGGAATCCTACAGAAATTTCTGCAATTTGCTGGAATCTGCTGTTCGCTGGACCCAGCAGACGGCCGCCGGTGAGGTGGAGGCGGCGGCTGCTGGAACTGGCAGAGAAAGTCGGGAGCAGTTGGTTCTAGATTTAGACTCTGATATCATGTTGAGTTTGGAATAGACCAGCACAAATATTATTGATAGGACTGGTATTTAAACTCAATTACAATAGACTTACTAAAGAAAAGAAATAAAAACAGAATAAAATAATTAGAAATGAAAATGAATCGGAATAAAGCAAAATATGAAATATATAATCAGGAATAAGAGCAAATAATAAGTAATAACGGATGTGAATAACCGTTATAATCTAAAATACCTATATTTTTTTTGTTGTTCCAATACAACGGAAAATAATTATGAATTATAAGTATTCGTTCGCGTTGTTTCAACTTGGTGTGTTTTCTTTGGAGATGTCCAATATAGTTGTAACGATACATAGACGATTAGCATGACCTCTATACAAGGACTACACGTAAATAAAAAAATTGTCCAATATTTTCATTTGTAACAGTCCAAACTCTCACCCACCGAGATACTATTCGCTTTGGCCTGATGGTCTCTCGATTTTGTCCCATTGGTGTAACTTCCTAGGAGCTCACGTGTTCCAAGAGTGCTCCCATACGAGCATACTTAACTTTAGAGGTTTTGATAAAATTTTAACCGTTACATAGTGGAAAAGATGTGGATCTGTATGCCCCTTAGTTTCCATCTTGAAGTTAGTGTAATGCTTTGATACCATTTTTAACAAATCAGATTCTCAACCACCGACATATTGTCCACTTTATCCTCGTAGTTTTATCTTATTGGTGTTAATTATTGCGAGTTCAACCATCCTGAGAGTGCTCCCGTATGAGCACACTTAACTTTGAAGTTTCTGATAAAATTTCAGGGTGGCCCGCTTGGGGCGGTGGTACGGTACCAGTGTGGCACTGCACCGCAGTTTTGTCTGTCTGGGTAAACTGCATTTTGACAACTTTTATAAAAAGTTGCCACTGAAATCTACATTTTCCCACCATGCTAGTTTGATGCGGTGGTAACTTTCTAGTTGTGGCCTGACTTTTTCACCAAAAAATTTGTAATTGCCACTGTAGATTTTGAACATCAAATTATTTTTCAACTATCTTCACATCTGTTTTTCAATAAGTTGCAGCTGCCCCAAAACAAATCCTGAGTTATTATAACAAAATACGTCTCAGTGTTTAAGAGTTCAGATTCATTCTACTTAAGAGGTTCGTACATGTCAAGAAAGCTTATATTTGTTTATTTAAACGAAGTGGGTTTAAAGATATAAGACCATTTTATTGCAAAATACCAATTATGCATGCCTTTCTTGGTATGGTGGGAAAGTCTAATGCTTGAGACAACGCTCTTTGTGCGGGGCTTAAATAAAACAAAACATAAATTGACTAAATGATTAAATAAAAGAGAAATTGCGAAGAACAAAAAGGGGATTTTAAATGAGAATCTATTACAAGATTTGAAGCAAAAACAGAATTTAAGACTCACTTAGGTTGCGTTTGGGGCTGCGGTGCGGTGCCGCATCACAGTGTTTCCTGCTTGGTAAAACTGTATTTATCTGCGTTCGCAAAAAGCTGCAGCTGAAAGCTGCGTTTTCTCACCATACCTGGCTAGCTGCGCTGGCTACTAGAAAGCTACGGTCTGACTTTTTCAAAAATATATTTTTTTGTAATAGCCTCCGTAGCTTTTCGGACAGCAGTTTCTTTTTCAACAGCTTCACAACTACCTCTTCAAATAGTTGTAACTGTTTGAAACAGAGCCTTAATATATGAGCAGAATCGCCAAAATATGATCAAATAGCTTAAAGCACTCGAAACCTTAACTTGAATTTAGCCTCTTTACAAGACAGACGGGAAGTTTTAACTTTTTGTGAGGATGATGTTGCATTTCTTTGTGAAATGGAAGGAAGTTTTGCAAAAAAGTAGTGTAATAGATTTTTCCCGTGTCATGTAACTACCAATTAAAGGTCCAATTGATGGTGTTTTAAAAGATTATAACTTGTTAGTTGTAGGGTATAACCTCTCTACCTCGTATTTAATCTTCCACTGATGCAAAATACGCATGCATATATTATTTGATCGTTCAAATCTACAAATTAGCCATTAATAGGTGCATTGTACAAGTTCACGATCTACTGTTTGTATGGCTGTTCATTTGGAATTATATTTTTTTTCTTCAGCATGAGGAGGGTGCTATTGAAGAACGAGCCCGGGACTACAATGCAAACTGGATGACTGCAGTTGAAATCCTTGATGATGATGTTTACCTTGGTGCTGAAAACAACTTCAACCTCTTCACAGTGAGGAAGAACAGTGACGGAGCCACAGATGAGGAGCGTGGCCGTCTCGAAGTTGTCGGCGAGTACCACCTGGGCGAGTTCGTGAACCGTTTCTGCCACGGGTCACTCGTAATGCGTCTTCCAGACTCCGAAGCGGGCAACATCCCCACCGTAATCTTCGGCACCGTCAATGGTGTGATTGGTATCGTCGCCTCTCTCTCCCACGATCACTATGTGTTCCTTGAGAAGCTTCAGTCAAATCTCGTCAAGGTCATAAAAGGCGTCGGCGGCCTCAGCCACGAGCAATGGCGATCGTTCAACAACGAAAAGAAGACGGTGGATGCTCGGAATTTCTTAGATGGAGACTTGATCGAGTCCTTTCTAGATCTCAGCCGAAGTAGAATGGAGGAAATTTCTAGAACGATTGGCGTGTCCGTAGAGGAGCTTTGCAAGAGAGTTGAAGAGCTGACGAGATTGCATTGAAAGTTGCCATTGGAGGAAAATATTGATCGCAGTTTTTTTCGGAAATTATTCAAATGAAAGTTTGGTTTATCTATCAGCTTTTGGAGTTGAGGTTGGGCGTATTACAAACTAGGAGGAGCCGTTCCACTTAGTTGTTCAATGTAAAGTAAATTTATTCTTTTGTTAGGGTGTTATTTGACAGTAACTTGCCAGCAAAAATTGTGGGGTTTGTGGCCCTTAATGATATGTTTATGTGAAGAGTATTTGTATGCTTTTGAATATTTCAATCATGTACTCTTCTCAATCTGCAATCTTAGCTACAGTAAATACTTGTTGTTCAAACTTAATTCCATGAAGATTGTTTGTTTAATCCCAACTCAGCTATTTGAAGTTAGATTTATATACTCCATTTAATTTAAAATATCTATTTTTTTAATTATTAGTAAAAGAAATATATTATGTTAATTATAATTTTTTTGTTAGAACTTTGAGAATCTCATACAAAAGATTAATGTGTTGGGATATTTTCATGAATTTTGATATTAGAGTGATGATTTGAAAAATGGATGAAAGAGTGTTAAAATTCAGAATAATGTGGATATCAAAACCCTCAATTTCATTAATAGGAAATGAGGTGTAAATAATTCTTACAGGAATCATAGAATAGAAAAGATAATCAAAGAAAAATGATGTGAAAGGAAAGATATATCACTTAATATCTTCAATAATTAATTCAAATTAATTATTAGGAGATATAAGAAAGACCATAAAATAGGAAAATATATAATTCCTAATACAAAAAAATAAATATAAAATAGGAAAGAAAATATCTCCTTAATCTAACGAAATAATTTATTTCTTATAACTTTCTGCAGGAATAAATTATTTTCTAGTATAATTTTTTACGGAGTCCTAGATTTATAAATAATAATATTTTAAATTGTATATACGTAAAAGCCTCTATTTTAATACGAAATTTTAATTTCATAAAATTTTATTCCTTATAATTTTTTACAGAAATAAATTATTTTTTAGTATAATTCTTAATAGAGAGTGCTAGATTTATAAATAATAATATTTCAAGTTTTATGTATGTAAAAGCCTCTATTTTAACAGGAAATTTTTAGTTCCATAAAATTATGAATCAGAAGCTTGATAGGGCCAACGATAAGCCTATCATTGCCGCATAATGACATGCCAAATAAATGATGTAAAATTCAATAAATATTAAATAGTACTTATTCTACAAGCATTATATATTGATAAATTTTGATTAATAGACAATAAATTCAGTATTTTAATCAAAGCCAGTTGTCTTTATAAACATTTTTCATTATTTTTAACATTATCTAATGGGGGTATTTTCATACTATACAATTCCTATGTATTTATTTATAAATATAACATTTAAATTTCTTTTTTTTTCTTTTTATAAATATCATTATTCTAAAATTTAAAAAACTAAATACACCATTTCATAAATAACTTACATGTAAAAATTAAAAGTTAGCTATTAAATATGTAGAATACATGAGAACGTCTTTGGGTTCTTCGGGATCAAAGAGCAGGGAGCAGCGAAAGCGAAACACCAGAAATCTTGCTTAAATAAGGGAGTGGGCAATTGGATCGAATCGTGATCAGTTATACTGTTGGAGCATCGGGTTAGTACGGTTATAGCCGATCCATGCAGTACTGGTTTTTAGCCCGCTGGCAAAGGGCCAGTTCACGGCTGAACCGACCGGCTCAATCCGATTTTTAAACCATGGTTCTTACTTAAATATCAGAATTTATGATAAAGCTCCAATCCGTATTTTTCATTTTTCTCAAATTTTTTATTGTTTGATCGCCGCACAAGTAAATGCCAGACCGTTTGTTCAAAAATATCATCTAGGTGCAAAATATTACAAATAATAATATTTTGGGCTACTATATATATATATATATATATATATATATATATATATATATATATATATATATATATATATATAATTAACCCAAAAATTGATCTTTTACGCTTCAAACCCTATTTAGAAAATTGTTCATGCAAAATTTGTGATCCTCGATGCATGCAAACCTACATTTTTAGATAATTCTTGCTAGAACATTTTCATAAAACCTCACCACTTGTCATACCTTAAGCCATCAAATTATGTACCTAATCCTTCAATTTCACAAATAACTACATTCAACTTCCGGCTAAAGCTCTTCTTATGTCTCAAAATAGCCCCCAAAAGAAGGGGAAAAATTCGCGTACGTAAAGCATACGCAGCGCTGAGTACGTCCGGCAAGTTACATAGAAGTTACATGGGAGTTATTTCCGTGTTTTATCCCTTGTAACCTCCCTGTAAACTCCCTATTTTTGCAGGTTACAGGTAGGTTACAGATAGGTTACATGGAAGTTATACGTACGTAACCGCCTCCTATTGGATGACGTACATAATGCTGCGTACTCTTTACATACGTAAATTTTTTTCCTAAAAGAAGTGTCACAAGTACATTTAACCATTGATTGCTATCTGAGGGACATTTACATACATATCATACAATTCTTATATATTTACATATCTAACACCTAAATTTTCGTGTTTTCATATATATAAACAATCAAATCTAACATTGCATAAGAAAACTATCACTATCATTAACTTTTTAAAAGTGAAATATATACATTTGTAAAGATTTTCAATAACACAACATTATGAATATAGATATCAAACTTTAGGTACTAAATATTTAAATGCATATGAATGGTGTAGCATGCATTTAAATTTTCCATTATTTTAAGGGGTCTACATGAATACAATGAAATTTTTAGCTCTTTACATATCAAATATCAAATCCTTTTATTTGTTTATATAACACCCTGATATTTAAATCACATCAAAACATATACATGAAAACAATATCTAACTTTTGATAAGCTAATATTAGTAGAATTTATGATGTGATTTAAATATTATGATGTTATTTAAATATAACGATTAAGATATTGAATGTGAAAATATTTGAACATTATTTGTTATTATGTAAAATTCACATAAATCCCCCTTTACATTTGATAAAAATATTACATCAGGAGTCCTCATACAATACTGCATTAGAACTCCAATCACTGTCTGCCACATGTACAGTCCGGTCTCACTATGTATTAAATTATTATTTTTTTTTACTAAAAAGGACTGAACTGTATACATGACAGGCAGAAATTTGATTCCTGATACAGTTTTGCATCAGGATTCCTGTAATATTTTTTTCTTAAATTTGGGCAACTAAACCAGCACAAGCAGATGCCTGTCAACAGGGGAAGATACTTACCTTCACTATAATGGTAGCCTTTGAGAGAGAATCAATGCCTTTCTGAACTACATTTACGACACAGAATATATTACTTGAACCTCATAGCTGTTACAAATTATTTCAATGGAAAAGGGGAAAAAAGAAAAGAAAAGAAGAAGAAGAAGACTAAGCTTCTTCATTCCTCATAATATTCTATTTTCTAACGTATTTACATTTGTAAGAATTTCTTACCATTCATAACCTTAAGGAGCGCCGAAATGCCCATAAAAGAATAGCACAGACTGATACCACTCAGAAAGCAAATTGGAGCAATCTTCTGCAGAAGCTTTAGTATATTACAGAAATGACTAAAACCAGAACAAAGCTTCAAATATAAATATCATAAATGAAGCACTGAAAACTGTGCAAAAAGATACCAGTTTAGATTCAACGAAGACCTTACATACATACCATTCAACTCTTATGTATTTACATATGCAACACCTAAACTTCAATTTTTACATATATGCCATATGATACCGGAAGCGTTTTGTGAATAAGGTGACAAAAAACACAGCACAAACGCTAGTAATTTTATAGAAGCCAAAAATATTGAAAACAAAATAATGGGAAATACTAGAGAATTGGGTATAGATGGTGGCGAATAGGCTTTGGAGTTCAGGGATGTGGCAAAGAAGCGGCTAGAAAGTTGGAAGGTGAGGGTACTAAGGCAGCTGCTGTCACCTCGCAGCGACTGCAGCTTGGACTCGTAAAACAGCAAATTTCCTGTTTTCCGGGCAGCAACAGCAGGCCAATAATGAATGGGATGTGTGAGTGATACGAGAAAGGATGGGGGAAAGATATAGGAAGGATAAACATCATCTGAAGATCATGACACAGTCGGAGCACTACTTGGAATCTTATGATATAACTTGTAGAAAGAGAATGAGACACCGATGACTGTTGTCCCAAAACAAATCACAGAAAAAACTAAACCCTAAACACGCAAAAATAAATATATTTCCCTGTACAAATAGAAGTGGGCCCCCTCTTAAAAAGAGGCAGTACGTGCAAAAATAGAGTTGTCCGGCCCTAAATAACCCTGGACCAAACTGATCCAGGTAAATAAGACACCCCGCATCAGTCTCCCTGAGTTGGGGGAGCTTCGATCTCATTCGTCAAATCTTCTATCTTCTCATAATATGTAGTCAGGTCGGCCACATCATTTTCTTTCCTGGTAGAATAAATGTTGTAATATCCCAATAAGTCAATCTTATATGTGTTGTCATTCAGCTTCTTGAGGATGCTGAAAGGTTTATCTGCGCTGGGTTTGAGTTTCCCAAAAGATCCAACATAAAACCTTTATTTTTTTCAATCTGACCCACACTAGATCTCTCTTTTGAAATGTCAAATTATTCTTGGTTTCATTAGTTTGCTTCTGGTACTTAGGGTCTGCTTGGTGATCTCTCTCTCTACCTCCTCATGCAGCCTCTTAATCTCTTGCACTGTAACCTCAACATCCACACCGACCTCTGTAGCAGGACGACGTGGTACCAACTCAAGTAGGGTGAATGGGTTGCAACCATGCATAATCGCAAAGGGAGTATGTCCTGTAGTCCGACTCATGAATCTATTGTAAGCAAATTTAGCTTCAAATAGAATCAAATCCAACTGCTTGATGTTCTTCCCTATAAAGCACCTCAAGAGATTCTCCAAACCCCTGTTCACCACCTCTATCTGATCATCTGCCTGTGGTTGAGCTGTTGAGCTGAACTAAAGTTTAGTAACAAGCTTCACCCATAAAGTCCTCCAAAAATGACTCAAGAATTTGCCAAGCCAATCAAAAAGTATTGGTCTTTGATATCCCAGGCATTCACACTCTTCTTGAAATACAAATCAGCTACATGTGATGAATCCAATGTCCTGTAGCAAGGTACAAAATAAGTCATCTTTAAAAAACATGTCAACCACTATCATTATCACTGAATCCTTTTTCTGTTGTGTGCTAGGAAGGCCCGCAACAAAATACATGCAAACATGCAACCATGGAGCCTCTAGCAGTGGTAATGGTTTGTATAGCCCTGTATTATACCCCTGCTTTTTTTAAGGTGACAAACTCTGCACTGTCTAACGTAACTCTCTACATCCCTCATCAATCTAGACCAGAAAAATATTCCTCACAAGTGTGAGGATCTTGTCTCCACTAAAATGACTTGCTAATATATTTGGACTCTTTCAAGGAACATCCAGGAATAACCACTTTGTTCTGATGGACTAGGTGGCCATCAAATATGTGGTATTGTCTTGTAGGCCTCTCCTAACACTGGTCACAAATCTCCCTGAAGTCCTCATGTGTGTCGTATAGCTACTTCACCATCTCGAATCCCATAACTCAACCTACATGGAGGTGATCAGTAAGTGGTGATGGCTCGAGGCATTTGCTACTCAGTTTTGAATCTCAGCCTTGTCTTTGAGTACAAACTGAAATGACGCCAAGAATCCCACCCAAGAAGCATGTCTGCCCATTAGCTTGTTCTGACTATTTAGGAATCTCAGAGCCTCATGATATGTGAATAAGGTAAACTCACTCATCAACAGATAGTGACTCCAATGACTAACAACTCCCACAATAGTATAGAACTTCTTTTCATACGTCGAAAACATCATCCTGGAGTCACTCAACTTCTCACTAAAGAAGACAACGGGATGCCCTCCATGGCTCAACGCTAATCCAATCCCACATTAGAAGTATCACATTCCACCTCGTACAACTGACTGAAATATAGTAGTGCTAATACTGAGGCCCAAAATAACGTCAAAGCAAGACTGAGTGGCCTCTATCCACAAAACTTCTCTGCTTTTAAGAGCTTTGTCAAGGGAGTTGTAATGATGCTGAAGCTTTTGATTAATCTTCTATAAAATGAAGTCAGCCCCAAAAACTGCCTCAGCTCTATAAATTACTTTGATGTCGTCCAACTCACAATAACCTTTATCTTCATAGGGTTTGTCTTCATGCCTACACCGGATACAGTATAAACCAAAAACACGTGTTCTGTCATGAAGTGACACAACTTCAGATGGGTATATAGCTTCTCCAACCGAAAAACCTCAAAGACTATCCTTAGATGCTGCAAGTGCTCCTCCTCAGATCTGTAGACTAGGATATCATCAAAGTATAGAACTACGAACTTTCCAATGTAAGCCATGAACACCCAATTCATCAGCCTCATGAAGGTGCTAGATGTATGGGACAGTCCGAAGGGCATGACTATCCACACATACAACTCATCTCTAGTCTTGAAGGCAGTCTTTCATTCATCCCTTGGCCTTATCCTAATTTGGTGATATCCACTATGCAGGCCAATCTTGAAAAAGATGATAGCTCAATGCAAATGATCCAATAAATCATCCAGGCAACATATAAGAAATTTGTACTTGATGATCTTATTGATAGCTCGACTATCAATACACATCCACCATGAATCATCCTTCTTAGGCATCATCAAAGCAGAAACAACACAAGGACTAGGGCTCTCCCTCACCAACCCTCTAGTAATAAAGTCATGTACCTGCTGTTGCAACTCCTCATACTCAGTTGGTCTTAATCTGTAAGCAGATCTATTAGGTAACACGATCAAGGGATAATGTCTATAGGATGTTGAGTGTCTCTAAGTGGTGGTAGTCCGTCAGGTAAGCTATATGTCCCATATCCTGAAAGTCAACTAATAATAGTTCTATCATCTGTGGTAACTCAGTCTCCTCAATTACATCTAGGATGACTAATGCCATTGCTATTGGAGCCTCCTAGAGTGATTGTAAAGGTGACACGTGGGACCATGGTCTCCTTCAACATGAGTGTCAGCTCCTCCAAACTCCCCGATGGGCAAAAGAATTATGTGCTTCCCTTCATAATGAATAGATGTCTGGAACCCATCATGCTGAGTCTAGCGATCAAACAATCACGATCCCCCAACAAAATGTGACCGGTATCCATGGACACAAAATCATGTTATACCTGATCCTACAGTTGGTCCCCAATAAAGAAGTCTATAAAACATTGCTGATCCGCACGTATATCATTCCCCTTCTTCAACCATGTCAAAATATTGAGAATGCTTATGTGTAGCCAAGTCCAACTTCATCACCATAACAACAGAGACCACATTATCATAACTCCCTCTATCAATAATAAGTTTGCATACTTCCCCTCTCAAAGTACACCCGGTGAAAAAAAATACTATACCTCAACCAAAAGAGGTCCCACTTTGCCTCAGTCTGCAAAGCCCTCCCATAACTAGCATCTCACCCTCATCTCCATGGAGCTGATATTCCTCACCATACTCTTATTCTACCTCCCCGCTCACTTCCTCAACTGTACGCTGCTCAGTAATGGAAACAAATTTGCTAATAGGGCAGTCAGAGGTGATGTGCCCATACTAGTGACAACAGAAGCACTTCCTGGCTGGAACTGTGTGTGCTACTCTTCTCAGGCTTCTTCCCACTCCGATCAGCTCCATCACCTCTCTGATCAGTAATTACACCTTTCCCCAAGAGTGCTCCTGTTGATACCTTCAATTGTGGGTTGTTGTCTAAATGGCAGATAAAAAAACTGAACCCTAAACACCAACAAAAGCAAATATATATTCTTAGATAACTACGAGCAAGCTTCCTCTTAAAAAGAAGAGGCAATCCCAAGACTAGAGGACCAGCCAACCCTCGATAACCTTGGACTGAACGGCCCAGGTAAATAAGACGCCTGTGTCATGTCACCTTAATTATGTATGAAAATTTGTATTTTAATTTTTAAGAGTTAAAAGTAGTTGTATTTTTTATGTAATATGAAAGATTTGGATGACATAAATGTAGAAAAGCAAAGTTTAGGTGACAGATATGTATACATTGGAATTGGGTGGTATGTTAGTAAACGCCCCAATTCTCTGAACCGTAGTAACAGCAAAAGTAAAATAGGAGTTAAGGGAGTTACAAACTTACAGCTTCAATAGATCTACAACGGCTGAGATGATAGTAACAAAACTATTCTCAATACTTAATTGGCCCATCCAAACTCCCTGAAGCAAACTACAAGTAATTTACAGTTCTTAAATCATTCATAATTCTTCAGAAAAACGATGATATATAAGATAAGTCAATTGCCCTCTAACCTGCTTAACAATTGGATTAGTGGAAGTAGTGAATTCATGAGTCATTCCTTCCCAAACAATCTTTCCGTCATACAGGAAAAGCAATCTGCGACATCAGTGTTTGTCTGTAAGCTAATAACTAGAGTTCACCTTACTGGAAAAAAGAATAAAAAGTACTTTATGTATATATATACCTGTCAACGGCTCTTCTTATGGTGCTATGTTGATGAGTAACAACAACATACGATGCGATCTTTCCGAGGCTATTAGTGGTGCTCTCTCCTTTCAAATGCACCGACCGGATGAGATCTTCAACAACAGTTGATGCAATTGGATCCAATCCTGCGGTGGGTTCGTCATATAGTAGTACCTGAGGTGGATTCCTCATGAAACGGATTGAATAAAGCTAGTGCTTTGCGGGGGTTATTGTCTTATTATTATTATTATTATTATTATTATTATTATTATTATTATTATATAGCTTAACTATCATTGTTTTACATGAGAAACATTGAGCAACAAAGCATTTGACATGTGGTGTTGACTAGACACCGCAATAAACAAAAGAGAAGAAAATACGTCAGAGTAGGAATACAACCAACGACTTCTTGTTTAATGACTAAGAAGTACTGTCATAGTATTATTTTCACATTTGCACTAATGGTTATATTGGGCTATTATGCAGTCTCGATGTTTTCTACAATACTTGTCGTCGTTATCATTAGCCTTATCTAAATTATTTAAGTTGGTGTTATGAATACTCATTTTTCATCCAATCAAAAGTATTGCAAATAGAGTTGCTATCCATGTTAGTGCTTTAAAATTTAATCAGTCTAAGGCATGCGCCATAAACCTAGATGCATGACACAAAAATTATCTCATGGCAGTCAAGCCCAATGGTCTCTTACAGCTTATTTGTGAGCATGTTCATGAACTACAAATGAAACTGTTCATTGAGTTTCTTAACAAGCTTGTTCGTGAGATTTAAATAATATTGTTCGTGAACATAAATGAATCGAATAAAGAGTTGCTCAAATTTATTCAGTAAATAATCGAGTATTTATAAAATTGCTCAAACTTATTCAATTAGTTAATCAAACTGACACGGGTGTCTCCTAGATATGAGCAGGAGCGGAACATGTTGTGATCCCGTGACAGCGAGCAGCATCTGGTTCACGTGATGGGCGCAGAGCCGAATCAAACAACTCTCCTGCAATTTCTTTCTAATTTTTAGAAAGTTTCCATCTTTCATGTCCTTCCATCTAGTGATTCGTACTATATTATAGGGTTCAAACTTCAGTTTTGGTGTATTTTTGGTCAAGAAAGCTGTCAATCCCCCCCCCCCCCCCTATTTTCCCTTATAAGGTTATATCCAAGGATGAGTTGTGTTCTTGCTATATCTCGCTCCAAAGTGCTGATTAGTTTCAAGAGTCGAGTGATGCTCCGACAGTACCTCACTCCTAGGTAGAGTTTATCCTTTCCCTAACCTTCCGCACCCCTTTCACATCGATCCCTGCCGTCGTACCTCGCTGAAGCCGCCCGCATCACCAGCTTATGCTATTTATTGCTGCAGTTCCTTAATTTCCAGCCACCTCCCTCCCTTCCCAGCCTAGTTTCCAACCCACACAGCTGCCCTCCACCCTTCCCCAGCCTTCCCACATCGCTTCCTGCCTACTTTCTTCTTTGCGGCCCCCCGAAACTGCAGGAAATCAGTTTTTTCTTGCAGTATTTTACCTTCCCAGCCACCCTCTCCTATACTGGACTTGCCGCCACCCCTAGAAAGTCACCCCGCTGCTGTCCTCCCTCATTCCAGAACCTCGGGACAGCTTATTCTTGCTGGTTCCTGCCAGTCACAGCCATTTCCTGCTTGCTGCCGCCAGTAAGCTGACACGGTTTTATCATTGTTTCCCTGCAGTCCCGCACGCTCCTTACCTTGTTGTCCCCTTTACAAGGCCCTATCAGCCTCCACCACCACTCGAGATCCGCCCTCACAGCGTGTCGTGTGTCGTGTTTGTTGTAATTTTCTATTTTTGTTCCTGTGGTTGCAATCCCTTATTTGAATTCAACAATAACATTTGGCTTCCCTATTGTTGTTTGGGTTAACTCCGGTATCATTTGCTATCAGAGCTAGCCTAACCCTAGTCTTACCCTAGGTTACCAAAATCCCCCACTACCTAGTTCAATATTGTTCTTTCTCATCCAACATGACCCTATGTACATTCTTCCACCAAACCGAACCCTAATCCTAGTCATGCCACTGAAAAGATAATAGCCAAAAACTTGATCGAGGGAAAAAGATATGATACCACTTATGAGGAATCCACAAAGAGGTGCTCTGAAGATTTATAGGGATGATATGTAGTGGGAAATCCTGCAACTGCAACTGAGACTCGCTGCCTTGGAGAAGAGACCATCCAACGGGGTCACACAAATTCTAGTCGATTCATGAGATGAAGAACCACTACGACGAAGATTTGTCATGAAATATTGGAGAAGCTAAGATTTTTAAGCAAATGTGATTTTGCTATATTTTTTATGGCTACATGGATTCGGACAGTTCATCATGTAGCTCTAGACAATAGAACGTGTCATTGGGTGTCTAGACCTCCAACCGAATGGCATGGTGAAACTAGCCGCCAGCATGTTAAGAAAGAGTACACCTTTTTTGTGTAAGAACTTGAATATTCTTTGGCACGGAAAAGGGAGAAGTAAAATAACTACATGGTATAAGAAGAAATGAGATGCAATATCAGTACCAACCAATTCTTTACAGATAGGATGTTCAAACCCTAGTTCAAAAATGGAGAGACAATATCACCAAGTAACCATCACATATTACAGGCAGACTTCAACATCAGGATCAAGCAGCAAGAACGCACTCAACAGAGCATCCAAACCTAACACACCTAATGAGAAAATAGTTCAGAGTGGAGAACAGGTGGAGCCAACCAACATTCACAAATTTGTCCTAGACTCTCAGCTAGGAAGTGTTCTAAGTGACACAGATTTGGCATTTTGAATCAGATTTCCCAACTAGATGAATGATCTTTTTCACTAAGCAATCCGCAGTTTAAGAAATAGACAGTGACACAGGAAAAGACAAAGAACTCAGGAATGAGCCTTGACTTCAAACTAAAAAGAAAGAGACATTGGTGATTCAAGATGAAGCCCACGAGAGAGACTACAGCAGGTTCAGCCAAGTTTATTCCAGAAAATAGTGAGTACGAGGAGCAAACACCTAAAAAAGGACAACCCCTATTGATAGAATTGTCAAACACCCTGACAGGCGATTCACCTATTGGGTGGTTACCCCAAGAAGTAGTCCAACATGTCAAAAATGAGAAGCTTGTGAGCTATTGTTGGGAGGTTATATGAGGTTATTTAGATATTAAATTCGATTCAACAGCTTACCCACCGATAGATGGACAGACGAGATGGATGAACCGCGGTCTTAGAAATTGCCTAAGGAGCTTGGTGGGAAAGAAATCCTACAGCGGGATGCATGTCCTTCTAGAGGAGAAGTTTTCACGGCCCAACGACCACCTCTTAAGGGACAATTGCAGTACGACAGAGGCTGACGATTCGGTCAAACTAAATTCTCACCAGCACTAGTCCTACTTGTCGAGTGAAGATCCAGTGGGTGATAAATTAATCTAGCTAAATAGCCGCAAACTTAATAAATTTCATTTCATAAATCATTCAAATCTACATATACTTAAAAGCATGAAAACCGTATCAACTAAACATGTATACATATATACAGAGAAGTTAAATCCAACATAATAAAAATACGTACCCAAAAGACTGTACAAGCTCTCAAAACTAAAATGCAAAAGTTGCACAAGTCACCACTGGCTACTAACCTCAGTGTTCCTTACAGCTGCCTAAAATTCAACAACGTAAAGTGTAAAAACAACAAGCTCAACAAAATAATCAATGATAAAATAAGATTTTATAAACAAAAACGAAAGCAACGTGCATGCTCATATGCAACTCATATGCATGTCCACAACACATAATAATATAATATAATCATATAAAACATGTAAAAGAAAATGCATATAATACAAGGAATCATGACAAATATATAAAACATGTATTTCATCCATTCATGTACAATCATAAACATATATCGTATAGGCCTCATCTCCTTTCAAGTCCTGCCTTGTCAAGAGTTATCACCTAGCATGAAGGCTACATTAACAATTGATAAAGATTGGGCCTCACAATATATAAGTTATCAATAACCCTCATGGTACCAACGGTTCCATATTTCATTGTCGTATGATCCTAACGGTTCCCGGAGTTTCATCTTTATCTGAATACCAAGTCAGAATCTCATCGTTCTCTCTCATTCGTTCTTACAAATATTCTTGTAATAATCTACATATAACATCATTTGTGACATTTTTTAAATCATAATTCATGTAACATTTTCATCATAGACATTTTATATATAGCAAACGAATATATGCAAGCAATGATTTCATAAACATATTCATCAGATTCATAACATTATAAAATCAAAAATATCATTTGCATTCATACAATTTATGTAGGTATTCATCCATAATATCTAGAAACTTTTAGATACAATAGTGTCAAACACATAATCACTTGTAAACCTATAGAAAATTATTTTTCTTAAGTTCGCACACGATTATTTCATTTAATTCAATGAAGCAGCCCTACGACGAATTTTCTCAAGCTTGGCTCGTGCTCGTCGCCTAGTGTACGCAACCTGAAATTCAAAACATCTTAAGATTCCTAGAAACTTATCTAATCTCGTGATTTTAGTCCCAAACATAACTTTTTAATCTCAAATGGGCTTCTCTGCATGTATCCTTCCTAATGATTTCTTTTATTTCTTTCTTCCTTTATTCCTTCCTTTTCCTTCATGCCCCCTTAACCCCTCCCTGCAATTCATGAAATGGACCTACCGGAGAGCGTAGCCCTCAGTTTGACAGTCTTGAGGTTGATCCCGCAAAGCTACGGCAACACGGAACACGTGGAACGCATGATTTCATAGCAAATATCAAAATAGAAACACAAGGAAAGTAGTGTCTCAATTATCATGAAAGAGGAATTCACACTCATGGTATTCTCCCTGAAGCATCTAGTCATGAGTTGTGACTCCTTACGACTAGCATGGCTGCGCCTGTTACGGTGCCAGATCACACGAGCCTTCAACTGAGCGAAGCTCAGAGATGGAAAGGGGAGAGATGAAAGGGAAGTGCGGCATATAAAAGTGATCCCAATTAATCCCCTTTGTTCGATTCATCGGGTCGACGCATGCACAATTAAGTGCAGAGAGGGAGTCGATTAGTAACAGTGACTAGGATCGGGATTAATTAAAGGCAATTAAATTTATAACTTCATCATTTTATACCTTCTCATTTGTTAAAAGTTCACGCATGGTGCCACATTAAATTGATTGATTCGATGTGCAGAATCATAACTTGATTCAGTTAAACTTTGAGGGATACGAAATTCAGAATATGCTTTAACTTTGCCAAAATTTTCACCTGATTATTCAAAATTGGGTGTTACAGCTCTCACCTCATTCCAAAAAATTTTGTCCCAAAATTTACTTGAACATAAGGAGATATTTTTGTCGCATTTCTTCTTTTTCCATGTAGCTTCTTTTTCATACTTGTGTTTTATTTTATCTTCACAAAAGAAATATGTTTGTTTTTAACTTCTTAACATCTGCTTCTAAAATGCTTTTAGACTCCTAAATATAAGCTAGATTTTTTTTGCACTTCACTATCTTCAAGTGAAATGATCTGACCTAAAACTTGAAACTCATTTTCTCAATATTGAGATGTGAAACACATCATGCATGTCTGACATTTTAGCGGGTAAAGTTAGCCTGTAAGCAAACTAAACCAATCATTTCTATGATTTCAAAAGAACTGATGTTCTATGAAATATTATCTTTTGCAATAAAATAAAATCAAAAGATCACAAAAAAGTACATAAATTATGCCCCATGGGCATAAGCAGAATGGGCACTATCCTATTGCAAAAAACAAAAAGATGATTTGAACATTAACGAGTCAAAAAAAATCACTCTCCATGTCCATCTAGGCACAAGTATGAGCAACTTTGTTATTGCTCCTGAAAGTATATTGAAAGATAACTTGCTTGAGTCTAGGTAAAATATTTGGATTAATAGAAGTTGAGTTTTGCCAATAACTTTTATCTATTGCGCGCCGGAAGTAATCACATTGGAGATGTCACATTCAATGTACCTGGGACAACTTACTTTAATAACCAAATCTGAAAGTACCTTTCATTAGTTTAACATTTTAAAATTCAAATCACTGATTTCAAACTCTACTGCTTTGTGTTTTGAGTCATAATAATTATTGTAGTAGCCTCGGGACAGTCGAAGTGATGGAATCATATAAATTTAAAATCCTTCTATAACCTGGCTGGAATGGCTAACAGTAGAAGAGTGGTCACATATTTCTTTAATTCTTGAAAACAATATGCACATTCTGCGGTCCACTCAAATTAAATATCTTTCTTTATCATCTTGGACAATGACATGGTTATCTATGAAAATTTTTTAACAAATCTCCTATATAATATTCCCAACAATGCAATACTCTGCAGCCAAATTCACATTCTGACAATTTTGCATATATTGATTCTACCTTAGCCGCTCCAAATAATATTTTCAGATGTTTGGCATGATCACTATCAATTCTGAATATATCAGCATATTATCAATAAAAATAATGACAAACTGATTCATATAAGGCTTGAAAAATCGATTTATCAGGTCCATGAATACAACATGAGCATTGGTTAAGCCAAAAAGCATAACTTTTTCATAATGACCATACCTAATCACAAGAACTATCTTAGTTATATGTCTTCATAACTCTGATTAGACGATAGCCCAATCTCAAATCAATCCGAGAACATAATAATACCTTCTAACTGATCAAATAAAACATCAATCTTTAACAGAGGATATTTCTTCTTGATTGCACACTGTTCTCTCTATAATCAATGCATAACCGCATAGATCATTCTTTCTTCCTAACAAATAATATTGGAGCACCCTACGGTGAATTGATCGAATTGATAAAACCCTGATCTATCAATTCTTGTAATTGGCATTTAAATTCCTACAATTATTTCGGGTCATTCTGTAAGGAGATAAAAAATTACATATTTGTCTGACTGCACATCAATGTCAAACTCAACTTTCTGTTCTGGTGATAGTTCTGACAATTTTTCAAGGAATATATCAAAAAATTATGCAACTTGGATGTTTTCCAATTCCTGCACATCTTTATTCAACACTTTCAGTTTAGCTAGAAACACTAGTTCACCACTATGCCAGTACTTTCCAACGTTTATTGAACTAATCAAAGAAGATTGTACATTTCTAAGAGATAGAACGGCTTTTCACCAGGAAAATTGACCTTCACTCACCTCATTTAATCGTAGCAAAATTCTTTACTAACCAGTGCATTCCTAATATGATATCAGAAGTCTGAATTGTATTCTAATCAACTTTGCTTGCAACTTCTTAACATGAATATTACCATGCACAATACATTTTCTATTTGAATAAGAACCACTTCTCGAAGGCATAACCACAAATAAAGGAGGAGTAAAGTGCATAATAGCAACAGATAAATTGGTGGTGAATTCATTAGAAATGAAAGAATGTGATGCACCTTGGTGATGATTTTGACAATTCGGAACTAGTATTGGTGTGAATTATGTCCAAGTCAACTGCCTTTATTGCATCACTGTTTGACCCTTGACCCTAAGTGTCAGCTGGAATGTGACACCCTACTCTCTCGTGATTGATCAAGTTGCTTGCTGCCTTTGCCCCATCTCCATCTACTTCATGATGCATGCTCAGTTGTACTTTTGCTCGATGTCACTCAATCCACTAGCATCCTCTCCCAAAAGCATTCCATCTACCTTGCTTATATAGTCGAATTGGCATTAGAGTTCTTTTTTTCTCTCATAAGCATTACTATTGCAACTCAAATACTAGAGCCATATACTCATTTAAGATAACCCCGACAATTATCGTTTCTACTTCAAGTATCATCATCATTATCATTACTTAAGATTAGCTTATGCATCATTATTTTTCATTCATTCATGTAAAGCTTTGCATGAGATTTTAAATCTCCTCCTTACAAAGCTTCTATCCATATTGTATTAAGTCTAATCATTTTTCAATCCTAATTATCTTATATTAATTTTATAGATAAGCCTAAATAGTGCATTTTCTAGCATTTGTTGCATTTGCCAAAAGCACCTAAGATCACTTTTGCTGGCTTCAATGAATCCTACTCCAACCATCTGAATAATATAATTACTCATTAACTTATGTTTTCTACTTATGGGACCCTTCCATCTACTCAACTTTAGCTATCAATATTTTTTTTTCTTGCCCAACATTCAAGTCTATAAAGCATAGCTAGCCCGATTATAATTATATAAAATTTATCATAAATTCTTTATGCTATTCTTTTACACAGAATACTCCCAGGGGATTTCTCAATTTTAACGAACTACTCGTAAATTCTTTATTTCCTCATCTATAACTCTATTATTTTATAGCAATAGATCAAAAATACTTGAATCAATCACATCTAGAGATCATTTTATCTTCTAAATAATTTAACTAAAAACTATTGATATCACACAAGTTACTAAATTTGCAGATATATTCAACTTTTGTTCTACTTTTGATGCGATATGAAAGATTTGGATTGTATAAATGTTGAAAGCAAAGTTTAGGTTTTAGGCGTGTAAATACAAAGGAATTGGGCGATATGTGTCTAAATGTCCCAAAATCAAAATATTAACAAAAGCCCCATAAAACCAAGGCAAATCAAGCATATGCTAGTTGTACCCCAAAGCAAGAAGCAACATGAGATTGCAAAATCTACCCACTGAACTTTTAAAAGGTTTTTTAATCACAGGTAATCCTAGCGCACAAACTTTCATGATTTAAATAAAATTTGCACGTTCCTTGATGAGATAAAAAGTTACTAAGTTCTGGCTTTCTATAAAAAGTAATTACGTTTTACCATTATAGAAAAGTTAATCAACTAAACACTTTTCATCCACTCCATCGTTTTAAGTGGTGATGCATAATTTAAAATGAAGGACACATATCCAAAACATTCTTTTCATTAAACTTCCAGTTGGATAGTATGAAATGTAAGAAAGCATACCTCTGACTCAATTGCTTCCCTAGTATTGTCATATATAATAGATCTAGCTAATGCCACCCGTTTCTTCATGCCTCCAGATAGCTCAGAAGGCAACCTATCCTCCACCCCCTGAAGAGATTTAAAAGAAAATTTACAACAAATAAACTACAGGACAAAAATACAAACTAAAAACAACTCTATTGTACCTTACTATATTCATAATAAACCAATGTAAAGCTTTTAAAACATGGCTAATGGCCTCCGCAAAATGCTAAGGTGTATGTCACATCCGACAGTTAGAGATAAAATGCATAAAAAATAAATGTATCCATGAAAGGGTTAGTGTAGCTTCAGTAGCAGATAAGATTCGAGAGAGTCGTCCTAGATGGTTTGGTCACATTAAATATGGACCGCCTGATGATTTGGTTGGGAGTTTAGATGTTTTAGATTTTAATTATGTTAAGAAATTTAGAAGTACCTAAAAAGACTTGGGCATGTTGCATACAAATTGATCATAATTTATTAGAATTAAATGACACAAAGGATTCATGTAGCAGACCCCACATAGTGGGATAAAGGCGTGTTGTTGTTGTTGTTGTTGTACTTTGTTTATGTTTTGAATTAAACTAAAATATGTTTGATATCATAGTTATTTTTTAAAAAAACTCAAAATACCTAAATATTATTTTACCTATTTTTAAAAAAAAAAGTTGTTTATTAAAAGAATAATAATAATAATTAAAAAATGAACTAAACAAATATGTTTTTAAAGACAAGCAAAGACAAACAAAAATGATCCCAAGTCTTAAAAAAATTAAAATCAATACATGCATTGTTTTACTAAGCTTTTGGTATGAAGTAGTGCTAGTTTAGAAAACTCGTCATCATACAGGAGCAATTTCAATGAAAACTTAAAAATTCAAGGGGAAGCCTCATAATAGAATGTTCTACAGAGTTTATAGACTACATCTGTGTACGTATGATTTTACAAGCCCTCGGTTCTAGTATTTACCTTGACAAAAATATCCATACTTCAGATGATTAGATATTTTTCAAGCTGCATTTAGTCGCAGATAGATTTCCAGAAAGAAAATAAATATGGACATAAAGCAACTGAAAACATTGCAAGGATCCCTACACCATTCACATACATTTTTTCATTAAAAGTAACTTCAGAAAAATGCATCTCTATATGGAAGGAAACAAAACAAAATGTTTTATGTTGACAAACACCTTTTTATGGATTGACTTAAAGAAGAGCAGATGTAATTACACCTCCATAAGCATTACCAATGTAAATAAGCTGCTTACTAGTTCAAGTACAAATACTGTGAAGCTAGTTCAATGAATTTGGGAATAAAGAACAGAAATTATTTTCTGCCTACAACTCTTTCATGAAAGATTTCTTAAAGGTTCATAAAAATATATCCTATTATTCATAAAATTTACCCTATAATTCCGTTAAAATATAGAAAAAAAAGTGAAATAAACAAACTTGTGGCAATTATTTTAGGATACCTTGAGCCCAACAGCAGCCAGATTTTCCTTGACAAGCTCAGCTATTTTATCGTGTGGCATCCTTGAATTTTCATACCTTCAAACAAGTAAAAATAAGAAATATTTATCATTAAATGTGCTTATCTGTATGCAGGCTCTGCCCTGAACCTAAAGCTAAAGGCTATAGAACTTGGACTGTTGAATATGACAAAAGAATAGAGCATCTCTTACAGCTGGAAACCAACATTCTCACGAACTGTAAGTGAATCAAAAAGTGCTGCACTCTGAAAAACCTGGATAAATAATAATGAACGAAAGAATTAATGAATAAGAGTGACCAGTAACATAAGCTAAGAGCTAAAATTAATCAATAAGATTGGACCAGCAGCATAAGCTGAGAACTCTGTTACAACAATACCACCTAGGCTTGTGCCTATTTTTAATTGAGTGATGTGTTATTGGGTCATTTTAGTCCCAGAGCGTATAAAATTCTCAAATTAATCGACATATTTTTTTTAATATGAGGTAAAATAGGAAACCTGTTAAAAAAGACTGGGACTAAATTGACATTTTTATAGACTCTAGTACTAAATTGACACTTCACATTTTTAATCTGTACTTAAATGAAGTGTCTCATTTTTAATTTGTACTTAAATGAAGTGTCGGCCAATGATTTATTTTCAAAATGCTATCTGCTAAAGGCTGGAAGAATTAACTTGCAGATATACTGACTTCAATAAGTTAATTGATCGATACTTCTATTTTTCAGCTTAATGATAAACAGTATGGCTTACTCTATAAGGACAGTTACAGTATAACGCCAGAAAAAAACAACATTCAAGAGAGATGAAAGGTTTAAACATGGAGGGAACAGAAAGCAAGCATCAATCTAACAATAAAGCACCACAAACCATTCATCAGCTAAGCTTCATTTTGACTGCTGATATCGTTAGTCTTTTAGAAAAGAGAATATGAATGTCAAATGATATCATGGTTGTATTAATGGGTAACCTTTACAAGAGAATATTACTCAGAAAAGAATGTATCTAAGAGAGTGAAGAAATGACCACATGAAAATTGGTCAGGGGTTTAATAGAAAGGATAAATTCATTTATTTGTGATGGTAGAGTACAGGGTTTGGGGGTGGGTGCATGTGGTGGGAATGTGGAAAATTAGATATTATGGATCGATGTGATGATGCTACAATTAAAAACAGAGGGCTTACAAGTTCCAGTGAGTTAAGATAAAGCATACCAAGCCGATTCGAAGACCAGCTATCTCCTCATCGTCAACTAATCCATGTCTTTTCCTTCCACATATGAGAACATCCCCCTGGTGAATGAATAAGTAGCAAACATAAAACAGATTATCAAAACAGTCAAATTAAAAGATTGAAGAGTAATCACCAATCAATCGGTTGAGTGATAGTATCTTTGATCTCTAAAGTGCAGGTCCAATTATGTCCAAGAATCAAAGCTCACAAATAAGAAGAAAAAAGGTAAGAGCAAATTATGGCACAATAACAGAGCATTTTAATGCATATAGCATTATTTATGATTGAGTGAAGTGCCAAAATAGTCCCATGACTATTTTAGTCCCAGCATTTATAAAAGTGCTAAATCAGTGCCCAGATTATTATAATGGAGACTAAAATAATCTTCACTCGAGACTATTTCAATCCATATTAAAAGAGTGGGGATTAAATTTGACACTTTTATAAACTATGAGACTATAATAGACCCATGCAAAAAGTCAGATGATCATTTTCAAACTACTCATTTATGATCAATACCTTGTCTGGAGCTAGTAATCCGGCCATGATCTTGAGCACTGTGGATTTACCAGTTCCGGAAGGACCAATAATTCCCACAGCTTCGCCATGTCTAATCTGAGCAAACACAGTCAATAGTAAAACAGAAAGCGCAACATTAAACTAAATGTGTCATTTTACAAATCAAGACTACAAAACCTCACTAGATTAACATAGGATGTGAAGTAATATGAACTTAGAAGCAAATGTTTATGAACCAGTTTCTCCAATGGCATAGTCATGTTTATCAGCTATGCACATCCCTATACCAAATAATGCAACAAACAACATAAGGAAAATTCACTTTTTCAAGTTTATCTTTAAGAAATATCTGCTATCAAATCATCATTTTTGGTCCTCGGTCGTAATGAGAAAGGCTGAGAGTTAAAGTGAAATCTATGAACATTGATAAGACTTGGCAAAGAAATCATGCAACGAATCCAAATTTGAAATTTGCTAGTAGAGAATTTCTCATAAGCAACACACCATGAACAGACGCGTTTGTTGTGATACATAAATGGTGTGCCACAATTGCCTGATTTTGAAGAATAGGCAATGGTTGGCTAGGACACCACCAACAAATGACTTACAGCAACTTCACGTTGTACAAAGCTTGCAATGGTTAAAATCTAAATTAAGATTGCATCTACTACATAATTATTAAGAACTTTGAATGAAAAGACCAGATAGTTACTAGAAACAATAACTAGAAGAAAAATAAATATTGGCAGAAGAAACTAAATAGAAAAGAGAAATTGAAAAAATTAGGTGAAACCATAATCTATCAGAAGTTGGGCAGGTAAAAAAAGGGGTAGAGATAATAGTTGATAGAGATTTTAAAAATAAATATGAAAAAGATTGAAAAAATGATACCGGAGTTAAACCCAAACCACAACAGAAATAATAATATATTGTTGAATTTCAAGGGATTACAAACAACGATACTTGAAAAAGGAAACGCGATACAAACACAAAGGAAGTCAGTAGATCGGGGTGGTAGTGTTGCGGTTGTATGTGGGGTGGAGGGAGATGGTAGCAAGAAGGTCAGGAGGTGCTATACAGGTTCAGACTGCAATGGGGAAGAAAAGGGAGGAACTAGGGAAGGGGGGTTGTACTGGTGTATGTCAATAGAAATTACTAAAATAGAAGATACTATAAATACAATCTTCCTAAATTACCCCCCCTTCAAATTGGAGCATGGATATCTATCATCTATCATGCTTAACTTGCTTACAAGAAGCTCAAAATTAGGCCTGAATAGTTCTTTGGTGAAAATATATGCTATTTGTTGAGCAGTAGGGATAAACAGCATGCAAATAGCTCCACAATCAATCTTCTCTTTTATGAAGTGTATTTAATCTCCACATGCTTTGTACGAACATGTTGCACTACATTTTTTGTAATGCTTATGGTTGATTAATTGTCATAGTGTACCTTTATTAGCATGCTTGTCGGGATACGCAACTCTCAAGAATTCTTTTCAACCATAACACATCACTTCATTTCTCATAGCCCTATAGTCTATCTTAGCACTACTCCTTGCAACCACATTCTATTTCTTACTTCCTGTGTCACCATGTTTCCAGACAAAAAGGTGCAGTATCTGAAAGTTGGTCTCATGTCAATAATTGGGCCCTCCCTACTTGCATCAGTGTGTGTCTCTATACTCTTTTTTGTGGTTTTTTTAAAGAGTGAGCACTTACCTGATCTACCTATTATATGAGAATTTTGTTGACTACCTTAAGGTATAAGACGAATGCCTAAATTTACTTACCAAACTCACAACAAAGGCGATATCTAGCCATGTATGTGATAAGTATATCAACTTACCCATTAACGTTTGATACTGAACCGAATTAACTAGGTCGCCTTCTTTCCCATCTCTCAGCTTTTGATTGAAATCAATTGGAGTGTCTGTAGGTCTATACTCACTCATTACAACTTCCTTTAGACTATCAAGAACAAACTTCCGTAGGAAAAAAGCGATTCTTTTTTTTTTACCTAGTGACTCCATACCACAAAGATCTTAAATGCTTAATTTCAAGAACATATGATAGAAAATTCCATAAACGGTTCGTCCCATATGCTTCATTTGCTGTGAGAATAATATCATACACACACAATTATTATAGCTATATGCCCATCCTTCGGATGTCCAAAGAATATTGTATGATCTCTTTGCCCTTAAGTATACCGATAACATTTAAAAAATAGTATAAATTTCTCAAACCACGCTCTCGGTGAATGCTCCAACCCAAATAATTTTTTTTTTTTAATTTACACCCATTATGATGAACTTCTAAATCCTAAAGATACATGCATATATACTTCTTCCTCCAAATCCCCATTAAAGAAGATATTCTTCATAATATTGTTATAGGGATCATTCAAGATTAAGCCACAAATGGCAGAACTCTTACAGAATTTAGTTTTGCGACTGAGACGAATGTCTCTAAATAATCAATATCATAAGTCTGAGTGAATCTCTTGGCAACCAATCAAGGATTGTACAGTTTAGAGAGAAATTTGGATTATAATTGAGTGTAAACACCCATTTGCACCCGAAAGTTGTTTTTCATCTAGTTGGATCAACCAATTCCTATTTGCCAATTTTTTCAAGAGCTTTCATCTCTTCAAAAACAACCTCCTTACACTTAGGAGCTTTCAAAGCATCCTGCACAGTACTATAAAACCTCATACAAGATAATTGTAAGACAAAAGCACGGAAAGTGGGTGAGATATTTTCATAAGGCGCGTAATAGGACAAATAAATATTGGGTGCAAGACATTTCCCCTTTACAAGCAACAACGGGAAGGCTGGACTCATTAGACTTAATATCTGAAATGGGCTCAAGTTTAGGACCAGAAGACTCAAAATTCAAAGATGAAGTAGACTAAACATGAGGTTAAAAACCATTAAGGACATAATCTGAAGGATTTGGATTCTAGGAAGTGCAAATGATTTGTAGACCTTTTCTTTTCAGTTGTACTCTGCAACGAGTAAACAACATTAAATGAAACCAATATCATAGTTCTTTTTTCTTCTTTCTTATTAACATCATGAATGACATAATAGGAAGACCTGAATCGTCTTCAATATTAAAAAAACTCGATGCACTTTTTGCTTATATAATATTTATTGGGCTTTCCGATTGAACAATCAATGTTGGGAATATACTATTTTATGAGTCTTCGATTTTAAAAAAATCCAGAAAATCAGTAGTCTAATCTTTAAATCGTTCTCCCCTTAAAGATGAAGTAAAAATAAAAAGTTTCAATTCAAAAAAGATGACATCCAAATAACAAGTATTTTTTAGAACTGTGATCAAAATATTTATACCCCTTTTGGTCAGGATCATAACAACTAAATACACATTTTTTGGCTCAAGATTCAAATTTTTCTTGATTTTAACTATGAATGCAAATGAAAGTAGACCACCCAAATATCTTTTGAGGTAAAGAAGATGAGAGTTAATTTTTTGGGAATATTTTTTAAAAAGAATCAAAAAGTGTTTCAAAGTTTAAAACCATATTGGGTGTTCTATTACTGAAAAATATAGCAAATAGCTTCACCCCAAAGATAATTAGGCACGTGATTGGTAAATAGCAATGTCCAAACAACCTCCAATAAGTGCTTGTTTTTCCATTCAGCCACATCATTTTGTTGTGGAGTGCCGACACAAGAGTTTTTAAAAACATAAACAAATAAAAGAGAATCCTTTTTCTTTCATACTTGATGTCTTACAAGATACATCTTCTTATAGGAATACCACTTCCTATATAAGGAAAGAACTTAATTGATTACAACTATATTCTCTTTAATTACATTAAAATTTATGTCATATTTGTACAGATACACAATAATTCATAAAAGAAGAAAACATTAATGCAATAAGTCAATAGGATTCTCAACACTCCCCCTCAAGTTGGCATGAAAATGTCCTTTAGAGCCAACTTGCACGCTAAACTATCGAACTGTCTCTTGTGAAGACCCTTCGTTAGAATATCTGTTATTTGGTTGTAGGAAGGAACATACACCATGCAGATATCTCCACTGTCAATTTTTTCTTTGATGAAATGTTTGTCTCTCTATGTGCTTTGTTCGATCATGAAGGACAGGATTGTGGGCGATGACAATTGCAGATTTATTATCACAATACACCTTCATGGGTGGTGAAGTATGAATTTTTAACTCCTTCAGAATTCTTCTAATCCATAGAACTTCGCATATCCCGTGAGCCACAGATCCGAATTCGGCTTCGACCTTGCTTCTTGCTACGACACTTTACTTCTTACTCCTCCAAGTTACTAAGTTTCCTCCCAGAAAAGTGCAGTACCCTGAGGTTGACCGTCTATATGTAACACTCCCAGCCCAATCTGCGTCTGCATATGCTTCTATCTGTAGGTGCTCATTTTTCTTGAATAGTAGTCCCTTTTCAAGTGTTCCTTTCAGATATCTAAGGATCCGATATACCGCCTCCAAGTGATGAGCATTTGGAGAGTGCATAAACTGGCTTACTGTACTAACTGCAAAAGCTATATCAGGACGAGTGTGTGAAAGATATATTAGCCTTCCTACCAATCTCTGATATTGTTCTTTATTAACATCATCTATTTCATTTGTTACTTGTAACTTTTTATTTGGTTCAATCGGGGTTTCAGCTGTTTTGCATCCCATTATTCCGGTTTCATTGAGTAGGTCGAGTACATACTTCTGTTGACTAATACAAATCCCTTCCTTTGATCTGGCAAATTCAATACCGAGAAAGTACTTTACTCGCCCAGCATTTTTTATCTCAAATTCGTGTGCCAATCTTTCTTTCAATATCTCAATTTCCTTAGTGTCATCTCCTGTAAGGATAACATCATCGACATAGACAATAAGTATAACAAGTTTACATGTTTTGGAATGTTTGTCGAACATAGTATGATCAGCTTGACTCTGAGCATATCCATACTTTTTAATCACCTTTCCAAACTTCTCAAACCAGGCGCGGGCAGATTGCTTGAGCACATACAAGGATTTCTTCAATTTGCACACCTTGTCTTCTTCAAACTTCTTCTCAAATCCTGGTGGAAGATCCATGAATACCTCCTCCTCTAGTTCACCATTTAGAAAGGCGTTTTTAACGTCGAGCTGATGTAAGAACACGAATAGACTTTATCTTGGCTACTGGAGCAAATGTCTCCTAATAGTCAATTCCTTGAGTCTGTGTGAATCATTTCGCTACTAGTCGTGCTTTATATCTTTCGACACTCCCATCAGCTTTGACTTTAACAGTAAAGACCCATTTACATCCAACAGTGCACTCATCTCTTGGCAACGTGACAATTTCCCAGGTTTCATTTTTTAACAGAGCGTCTATCTCTTCTTTTACTGCTATTCTACAATTCAGATTACTAAGTGCTTCCTGTATTGTTCTAGGTTCAGACAGATTAGAAATTTTTAACAAAAAAACTTGATGTTTGTGTGAGATTTTTTTGTAGGATAGATATTTTGTAATGTGATGTTTGGTAGAAGAAGAACGTGTTCCTTTCCTAAAGGCTATAGGAAGATCCAGATTCATAACTTCTGGATTTTGAGCTTACGTTGATGTAACGATGAGATCAGGATTGGAAATTACCTGTGTTTCTTGTGGACCATCATTCGGTTCTTCAGATTGGGAGGGAGCTAAAGATTCAATTTGGACATTTTTCCTTTTATGAAATCCCTTCCTTGAATAAACCAGCGGTTCAGTTGTCTTATTCTGCAGTATTTCTCCCCCTGTGTTAAATAAGATAATTTTTGGTATCTTTTGACTAGAATTTTCATGGTTTTTATTATTCTCAACAACCATCTAAGATTCATTTTTATCAAGAATTTCAGGTGTTAGAACAATTCTAGGTAAAGGATCAGAAATGTGCCAAAAATCATCTTCCACATCTGTATTATACTCCCCTTGAAGAGGGTTTTGTGAAAGAAATGAATTTTTTCCATGAAGATCACATCCATATCGATGTAAGTTTTTTTGTGACGAGATTAAAACACTTAGTAACCCTTTTTGTTTGAGCTATATCCAAGAAAAATGCATTTTTCAGAGTTTGGATCTAATTTTGATCCATATTTATTCGGAATATGAACAAAACATTTGCATCCAAAGATTTTTAAAGGAATATTTGAAGACATTCGTAGATTTAAAAAACTATTTTTTAGTTTGTTTAGAAGAGTAGTATATTGTAAAACACGAGTAGGCATTCGGTTTATTAGATATGAGGCTCTTAAAATGGCATCCCCTCATAAATATTTAAGAACGTTCATTGAAAACATCATTGCCCGAGCAACTTCAAGTAAATGTCTTTTTCCTTTCAGCAATTCCATTTTGTTGTGGAGTATCACGACATGTAGATTGATGAATTATGCCTTTGTTTCTTAAAAACTCCCTCAAACATTCATTAAAGTATTCAATTCCATTGTCTGATCTAAGGATGCATATTTTTGTTTCAAACTGAGTTTTAATCATGTTGTAAAAATCTTGGAATATTTTTTCGACTTCTGATTTTTTGTTTATGAGATAAACCCAACATGTTCTGGTGTGATCATCAATAAAAGTCACAAAACCCCTTTTTCCATATAAAATTTTGATTTTTGAAGGTCCCCAAACATCACTATGGATCAAACAGAAAGGTTTTGAAGGATAGTATGGTTTTGGAGCAAGATTTATGCGATGACTTTTTGTCAAATAACATGTTTCACATTGAAGTAGTTACAATTAACACCCTTAAACATATGATGAAACGGATGTTTTAAATAAGGAAAACTTGGATGGCTTAATCTAAGATGTCATTCCATTAATTTTTCTAATGCGAGGTTTGAACTTATATTGTTGTAAGCTTGAACCTTTTTATTACGAGAATAGAGTCAGTAAAGTAGTAAAGTCCTCCTATCTCTTTAGCTTTCCCGATCGTCATCCCCGACTTCGGTCTCGAAAAACACAAGAAGATTCACAAAAAATTACACTGCAGTTGGAATCTTTTGAAATTTCTTGACGGATAAAAGGTTACATTTGAGTTTTGGAACATGGAGTACAGATTTAAGGTTTATACTTTTGGACAGGTTAATGTTGCCTTTTCCAGCAATAGAAGAGAAACTACCGTCAGCAATACGAATTTTTTCATGGCTAGAACATGGGTTGTATGAATAAAATAAATGGTGTAGATTTGTTATATGATCAGAAGCTCCAGAGTTAATAATCCAAGGGTTTAAATTTCTACCTGCATGTACCATAGAACACTTTGGAGTACCAGTAGCTGAATTGGGGTTTAGCAGATTCAGGAGTTGGTCTATTTGCTCCTTGCTGAATGGGTTGATCTGTTCTGTAGCAATATTTGCGCTAGGTTGCTGGCGTTTGTTCCGTGGCTTCCAATCGACAGGCTTCCCGTGGAGATACCAGCATGTTTCTTTAGTGTGTCGTGGCTTATTGCAATGATCGTACCACACCCGGGTTTTCTCCTCATTCTTTTGTGAATATGGAACATTCCGCTTGCTGATATGAACTTCAGAGTTGAATGTCGAGGTCTCAGGTATGCTGGTAGCAGTGGATTTCTTGTTAAGCATTACTCCTCTTCGAGTTTCTTCACGACGAACTTCCGAGAAGGCCTCGTGGATTGATGGTAGGGGATTTATTCCAATGATTCTACCCCTTACCTCGTCAAAATCCTCATTAAGACCAGCGAGAAATTTAAAAATTCTATTTGCATCAACAATGGTCTTATACCTACTAGCATCGTCAGGGCATTTCCACTCTTGATCATTAAATAAGTCTAGATCTTGCCATATTCTCTTCAAAGAATTAAAGTATTTTGTGACAAAATCATTACCTTGACGAATATCACCAAGTTTTAAGGAGAGTTCATAAACTTGAGATTGGTTACCCATATCTGAATACATTTGGGTCACATTCTCCCAGAGTTCTTTGGCAGTAGAGTAACACATGTAGCTTTGCGCCTATCTCCTCTTCCATAGAGTTCACTCGGCCGGTTCATTATCATGGAATTTTCGGCATCCCATATTTCATGTGATGGATCTGCAGTGGTTGGGTCACGGACTTCCCCTGTTAGGTAGTCTATCTTTCCTCTTTCTCTAATGTACATCCTCACCGATTGTGACCAGCGTAAAAAATTAACATCATTGAGTCGGATTGTGGTGATTTGGACTGGAGATTTTCGGTGGTTCTAGAGGAGAGCGGTGCAGATGCCGACGGCAGGGTGGAGAATTTAGTGGAGATAGCAGAATTTTTAGACATGATAGAGGAAGAGTTTGCTCACGACTGGACAATAAGACAGTTTGAGTTTCAGGTAGATCGAGTGCGGGAGAAGACAAACACTGGAGTTCGAAGTTTCTGTAGGCCGCGATCCCGTTGTCGGATTCTTTGTGTCACGATCTGTAGGTCGCGATCACGTCGTTGCCTTCCCCGGTTGCTTGCAGCGATCCGCGATCCTGTCGTCGTCTTCCCAGTTTGCTGGGTTCGGCTTAAGAAGGTATGGGCGGCGAGCTCTGTAGAGGAACGGGATCGGGATGGAGAGTTTATTTCGGAGCGATTATTCCCGCTCTGATAGCATAAAAACAGAAACAAATAAAAAAGAATCTTTTTTCTTTCATACTTGATGCCTTACAAGATACATCTTCTTATAGGAATACCACTTCCTAGATAAGGAAAGAACCTAATTGATTACAGCTATATTCTCTTTAATAACATTAAAAGTTATGTCATATTTGTACATATACACAATAATCCATAAAAGGAGAAAACATTAATGCAATAAATCAATAGGATTTTCAACAGTTTTGATGAATTATTCCTTTTTCTAGGAAAAATTAACCCAAATATTTTTGAAATAATCCCAACTATTATCCCTTCATTATATTTGAACAATTTTTTGAAAATATGTTTCTACCATAGTGTAAAAATTTTTTAAAACTATTTTCACTTTAGATTTTTTTTTTCATTAAATAAACTAAACTCAACCTAGTATGATCAAAGTCAAACTATTTTTCCGGAACATGTAAGATTTTCACAAAGACCCTATATATTGCTATGTATCAAGTAAATGGTATAATTGGTTTGTACGTTTGTGGATAAAAACCTTGATAATGTTTAAGAAACTGAGAAACTTCAAGTTAAAACAATGACAAATTTTTATTCTATTTATAGAACATATTTTTTAAACAATGAAAATTAGAATAACCTAATATCTCATAACAAAATATCATTGTCATTAGAAATATAAACAAAATTTAAACCAGTACTTTGACATTATCTATTTGAGTCATGTCCATTGTCAATATAATAGTCCATTCTTTTTCTTAGCACTATCAATCATACTCATAGTCAATTCATGAAAACACAACAAGAAAAATAGAAATTAGCTTGACATTGATGGTCCAGCAGTAAATTGACTAATGGACTAAAAGTTAAATGATAGATTAGAAACATGGAGTACATCGTAAAGGGTTAAAAATAAGGAGAGTTTGATACTTCCTATCTCGATAATTACCGAGAGAGCACCAACAACAATTTTGACCTTTTTTAATGCCTACACAAGATCTATACGAGAAAAATAATTTAGAATTATTCATGCAATCATTTACGCCATAATCAATTATCCAAGAATGAGAAAATTTAAAAAAAAACCAACAAAGCAGTGGCTAAAGAGTTACCCTTCTGGACTAAAGAGCAAGACGAATTCAGGGATAATTTTTTAGATTGAAATTTGTGCAACAGTTCTAATTGCTCCTTGATGAAAGGAACTTCATTTGAGTTAGCAGAAGGCTCCTGAGTTTCTTCAGTAGTGGCTTGCTAGATAAGCTTGACCTTCAAGTTTGAATTTTGATTTTCAATTCACATGTTCATAATGAAGCTTCCAACATATCGTTTTATTTGTCATGATTTTTTTGCAATGCTCGTACAATAATTTCTTACACCCTTCTTTGTAAGTATCAATCTCATTTGACTCAAGAGTGCGTTCTTCTGTTTAATGGTACAAAAAGATTCGGTGCGCATAATTTTCTTCTTAACTATTCATGTCTAACTTTACAAAAAAAATAATTTTGAATAGAGAGCAGAGATTTCCTACCAAGAATGTGATCTCGAACTTCATCAGAACTATGATTAAGATTGGTTAAGAACATGCAGATAATTTTCATCTTTCTTCTTATGGCGAGCATAATCATTTAAATTATTCGAATTATCATTATAGCATTAATAAAGCTCCTGCCATAATGTTATTAACTCGTTATAATATGTCGTAACATCATGGCCATTTTACTTGGATTTCCAAAGTTGAGTTTTCAACAAAAAAACTTGGGAAGAATTGTCCATGTCTGAATAAAGATCTCGAACGGCCTCCCAAATATCTTATACAGTGGGAAGGAATAGATGCAGCTTTCTATAGCTGTCTCATGGAGTTGATAAGCCAAGCCATAATCAGAGAGAGTTTAGACCGCCATTTTTTTTCAAATTAGAATCACTAGCAGTAGGTTTTCAAATTTTTCTAGTTAAACACTCAATTTTGTCTCCATCTACCCTCAATTATGGATTGAACCCACTCGTGATAGTTGTGTTCATTAACTTCTATAACTATGAGATAAGGTGGTAACTTCTGGGGATAATACTCGACCGATACAACTATAAGAGAAGTTGTAGGATGAGGTGAAGTGCTTTTGGAGTTACTGGAACCGATAGATGTAGTAGAATTTCTTTGCACTCTGGTCATCATCGCTGACTTATATGACATCCTCAAAATTTGAGGAGAGCAGCACACGTAGTGGCTACCTTGATGGCAAGGTGGTACAGGTTTTGCCTGCATGGGTTTCAGATCTTGCTATGTGTCATGATGATCGGAACTCGTCAAAGAAGACGATCTTACTCGATATATTTAAGTAAAAGCAAAGCATAAGTGGAAGAAAGACCCAAGTTTTGGAGGTCTCCGTACATTGTGATCTCGTCTGCCTTTCCAACTAGCTAGTCGTGACTGCGTCGTATTGTGAACGACAAGAGGAAAGGAAATGTTTTGGGCGATAGCAGAGCTAAAGGAGGCAATCATGATGCCCGAAACACACGAGCAATCAGGCCAATGGGATTCAATCACGGTTTAGTCACAATTTCGAAGGCTATTTATCGCTTTGCTACCATGTAGGTTTTGGGAGAAAAAAATAATAATTCCTCTTCAATTTCATAGGAAATGATTACAAGCTAAAAAAAGATGGATGGTTCACACATTAGGTAAACCATAAAAATCAATCATAACTCCACATGCTAAAATATGGAAACATAAACTATAACATACCAACACTCTTAAATTCTAAAAATAGAAACTACTAAAATAGAAGATCCTAAAAATACAATCTTCCTAAAACTCCAACATATATATATATATATATATATATATATATATATATATATATATATATATATATATATATATAAAGGAAATGCCTAGGCCAATTTCATTGAAATGAGAAGATACAACATAAAGTTTTTTGGGAGAGAACCCAACAAGTGAAGTCCTACCCCTAAGTTACAAAATATAAGGATGGCTTAAAGTGAGTAGGATACATAAGACATCAAAGAAATAAAACATGCAAATATGCAAATAATAAAGACTAAGGAGGAGATCACCTAGTCTTTCCCCTTCCATGGGATTTTGAGTGGAAGTCAGAAAGCAAGTTTTGAAGTATTGTTCCATTGCCATTAGAGACCTGAGTATCATCTGCTATGTCTCCTAACTGAATATAATAGTCACCCTGTTTCTTTTTCCGAGAAGTATAAACTTGTCATGCTTCATCTGAAGATTGGCCTGTCTCATCAATGAGAGGAAATGGAGAGGTCACTATGGGTTCCACTGCTTGCGTAGGACATTTGTTCAATACTTGAGGGATTCCTTTCTTCCTGCTGAATTTGTGCCAAACCGTTCAAACTCCAAAGCTTTAGTAGCAACAGTAACTGGTTCAACTGCACGAGGTGAAATAGGGGGAGCTATCTCCTCCCCCTGAAGATGTGGTTCTTCCGTAAGTGAGTGGAGAACTGGAGGAGAAACCACGTTCCCCCCTCCCTCTCATGGAGAGGCGTATGATCTGTAGTCTTAGGAACAGAAGGAGCAGAAAGCGAAATAGAAGTCGATTCTTTGGATTGAATATTAATATCCGCATCAGTTGTCTTACAAGTGTCAGGAATGAGATTAACATCCTGTGGATCAACTATTATCACTGGAGGGACCTCCGAATTTTCTGGCTGGTATTCGGTGATCCGTAGGACATCAGTAGAAGAGTTAGGTGGCATTGCAGGTGGCACTTCAACAGAAACCTCAGGAGGTAAAGGGTGGGAAGCCACCAAGGGAGCTTGTGGCTTTAAATTTGGGTGAAGCCTATAACAAGCAGTAAGACTATGGCCAAACATTGAACAATGCAAATACTAGTTGTCAATACCCTGTACGCCCAGATCCAATTCAAACCTCATCAGGATACGGCTGTGTAACATCACGTTCAATCAGGAAGCAAGCATCCGATGGACGAGTGTTTTCTAAGGTCGGTTCATCCACCTGTAACGATTTTTCAAATCCTTTGGCAAGTGAGAAGAGAATCTCGTAGTTGAAGTGGTGATATTTAAGCCCAGGGAACGTGACCCATACTGGTAAAATAGAAGATTCAGCCTTTGGATCAAAATCAACTGTCTATTTAAGAACCTTCATGATTCTGTTGTCAATTTTTATCATTTTGCGGGAGAAAATAGAAGTATAGTCCGTATCAGTTGTGAGATGAATCAGAACATGTTTACCATCAAGGGAGCCAAATTTCCAGGGTCCCGCAAGCTTCAAAGTGTCGAAAAATTGGCGTATAGTGTCCATTTTTGGACGTCCGTACATGAATTTTCCCACCAGAACCAGACGTCACGAAGAGGCGAGAATATTTGTGTCTTCCTCCGTGAGAAAAAGTGCAGGCTTGTCATTCTTACGGCCCAACTTGCGAATGAATTTGTAGTTTCCGTGCCCAAGTCTTGCGAATGAATATATATATATATGCATGAATACAAAAAAATATATATACATACATACACATAGACACAGACACGTACAAAGAGAGAGAGATTTATTTATTTATTTATGCATATAATTATTAGAAGAAGGTTAATAGAATCTAAATCAAAAGATCTTATGCATTTTATATTGATCAAGATAGCATACGATCGAATAGTATCGAATTTGATTTGTTTCACATCACATTAAAAAAAATTAGTGTTAAAGATGAGCTATCTTTACTTAAAAGGATGTGTTAGAGAGGTCATTTTGGAGTGGCCAAAGACTTCCAAAAAGTAGAAGGATTGTATCAAATATTAACATTAAATTCATAAATTTTTGAATTGTTCATAGACATATAGACATGCTCAAAGGATATTCCTTAGAATATGCTATTTGAAAAAAATATATATACTTCTAATAGTTTAGAATTCTACAAAATTAGTGCAACATTAAAACAATATAACAACAACAACAAAGTCTTTATCTAACTAAGTGGGGTCTACTACATGAATCCTTTTCATCATTGTGTCTTATTTAGTGTCATATTTTCATTTAATACTAATAGATTAAAATCATTATTAATACAACAAGCCCAAGTCTTTTTAAGTCTACCTCTACCTTTCTTACCAAAAGTTAAATCTAAAACATCTACTCTCCTAGCAGAATCATCAAAAGTTAAATTCTAATAGATTACTATTCAAGATCCTAGCATTTGATATTATTTAAAACTTTCTATTATATATATAGTGAATTGTCCATTTTTATTGTCATATTGCAGCGTCTTGGTTCCTTGTCGTTTAAGTTTCGATAAATAATATTATTTACTGAGTTTCATTGATCAAACTCACTTATTAAATTTTTATATAGCTGATCTTACTCGGTCATTTCGAAGATTGTCTCCACTGAAGCAGAATTTAGAGTTTTAGGCTTAATTTTGGCATTCTTTAGTTTTGCATTATTATATTTTCTTTTCTAGATCTGGGTAATTATTTCCTTATCGTTATTTCAATTTTTTTTAGTTAAAATTTATATTTTCTTTCTTTTTTTTATTTTTTTATAAAATTATTTCTTTTGAGATAGGTTCAATTCTTTTCAGCACATGTGTAGTTGGGGTGTACCGCCTTTCGGACTCAAGATGTGACACCCTAGTTTCATCCCGAGGTTACTAAAATCCACTAATACCTAACCAAAACTCCTCCCAAAATCCTAATTCCCCCTTGCTACTTTTTAAAATAAATATTTCCATGTGCCTAAATTAACCTCATACACCCTCTTTCACCTCTCAAACCTAAACTCATTTTATTTATTTAGAATTAGTTTTTCCGAGTCTTTCTGCCAGGACAATAGTCGGCAACCCTTTTTTTCTTCTAGAGTTGTATCCAACTACAAGAAGTGCTTCGGTTGTAACTTATCCCGAGTTGGTATGTATCCTTCCTTACTCCCTTCACCTGCTCACTATCATCCACCTTGCGCACCTTCCTATTCCAGTTTTCCAATCGCCATCCCTAGGGATTCTTCCCAGTTGCCACCGCAAACTCCACCCGCCTCCAACCAGTTGTCGATATACTCATCTACCTTGACCGTTGTACAGTCGGCTTCTCTCCCATCCTACTGCTGAGCCACCAGCATCCTCTCCCGCGCACGCACGCACACACGCACACACACACACACACCTCCCTCGGCCCCAGCTTTCCTGTTAAGCCGCAGGCCCTTACCATCAAACTTGTGATGCCGCTCACCCTCTCCTTTGCCTCCCAACCAACCGAAAGCCATGTCCTATTCTCCAGCAGAGCCGCAACTGGATGCAGGCCACAACTCCTGCTACCTGCATAAAGTTGCAACAACCCCTCGATCACCCCTGCTACCACCAAAACACCCCCTCTAGTCTACTGCCACCTGTCTCGAATCCTTCTCACCGATGTCAAGGAATATTCTATCCGGCCCTAGCTGGATATTAGTGTTTTTGCTGATTTATATGTTGTTTTGAGTCTAGATTGTAAATGTTGTTGCTCAAGTAATAAAATTCAATTTTTCCCTATGGTTAACTCTGGTATCAGCAACTCTTAAATCTTTTATTTGATCAGTGCATATTCTGACTGCGTTTTTTCTTCACTATCATGGATTGCTTCATTGGTTGTTCTTGTTGAATCTTCTTCAACCGCCTCTTTTCCAATATCAGCATGTATTGAGTGTGTCTTGCTTGAGCATTGAAGAAGGTTTAGACAATCTTGAGAGCATTATAAATATTTTATTATCATCCCCTAGCTTGACAGGCTTTTGGCATCACATTTCTTAATTTTATGTCAACTTGAGCATCAAAGCTGTGGAAAAGGACCTGATGTGTTAAATCAACTCAATATTATTATAAGCAGTTTTACAAATGTCCGTTAGGAAATATTCTGATCAAAATGCCCTTTTGGATCCTGTTTAGGTGCATATTTAGGGAGTTCCTTCAAAGATGCCTTTGGTGACCCACTCAAAAGTACTCCAAGGGGGTGTATTTATCCTACCAAGTGTTCCAAGGGGGTGTATTTATCCTACCAAGTGATGGACTAACTAGGCTATTTGGGCATTCCAAGCATACAGTCCCTTCCCAAGATTTCAGAATAATCTAAATCAAAGAGCCTACATGCTCATTATCTAATCCCATCACTTTCAACTCTAACTTCTATATATCAACTTAGCGATCAGTTGTCCTAAAACACTAATATATCTTCCGCTCAATCCATCAGTCAACCACATTAGCTCTACCAAATTGATGCTAAATACCCAAATCATAACCCTTAATTAATTATAGTCATCTTCTTTGCCCCTCAATAAAGTTGTACTTAAACTTTGATGATAAGTATACTCCTCACATCTAATTCTATATAAAAAATTTCACCATATCTTCAATGCAAATACAATAGAAACTAGGAATCCGGATGATATATTGAATAATTTTTCTAATGTGATTTCAACTATAGGTATATGCAATCATTCTACAACATTCTATCCATAAAAACCCCAAACCTCTAATTTGAATCATCACTATAAATATATAAATCTTCAAATTCAGAAGGAAATAGTTAATATAGAAGGTAAAATTAAGCACTCTCACTATTTTGAAACTTTCTTCACATTCAACAGTCCACCCAAACAAAATTCCTTTTGTGTAAATAAATAAATAATACATTGTTTTCTGCCAAAGAAGACTCTCAAAAACTTCTTGAAAATATTATCTCATACCTAGAAAATTCCCAACTTAAGATATATTAGTAGGTCTTGACCACTTTGTAGATCCACTGATATGTGTTTACAACAAACAATATGTCCGCACACCCCTCAACAAAAATTCAAATTTAATAAATAATTTATTTTGTGTTAGTGCCTTCATGTCATCTATGACCTATAAAAAATAAATGAATCGTTCGATTTCACCTAAAACATGAAAATAACTTCTTCATTTAAATTTATATCTTTGCACAATCATTTAGTTATCTATCAAGCATCAAGTAACAGAAATATAATCAAGCACTTAACCATTCACAAGAAAATATAGATAAGGGAAACAAACTATTTTCTTCTTCGTTCTTAGTACACCATACAATTCTAATTAACGACTCTATGGTTTAACTCGTATTCTCTATATTTCTACATTAAAGTTCAAGGAAATGATGGTAATAATAAAAAAGATCATCAATCAAAAGAATCACCTTAAAGCTCAAACCTCTTAAAATCTGCTTCCCACCAAAGGATTTGTGAACATCTCTACACTCAATAAGAATGTTGTTTATTTCATCATTGACATTTGTACCTTCATCTGGGTTCTCGACAACATTCGAGCTCTGAAAACATGATCAACACACCTTTAGAACACATTATAGATATAAGAAGTATTTTATAAAATTTTGCGCAAACCAAATTAAAACCATAAAGCACAAAATAACTAACATTAGATGATAAAGTTTACACTTGAACACATTTATGAAATCTGTCATAAATAAATCTCCGCTTTTGAAATTATCCTTAGTTTAATGTGAAGCAACAGTGTTCCAGAGTCCTACCTTCACTAATTGATTATATTCACCACGGCAGTTTTGAATCCCAAACTGAAAGACCACAACAAACTTTTCATATATTACCACAACTGTTCTGATTATGACTAAATATGTACCAAAATAATAAGCATTGGGCCTTCTATATGGTTAGTAGGGGTGGTATGAATGGTTAGAACTTAAAAGCCTCAGAAAAAGTGGGAAAATTGTATTATTAAATGAGTAAGCACAAAAAAAAGTAGAAATTGTTCTTATCTAGGCATGAAATGGATTTTGATTTTTGATTAAGGAGAAAGGGAAGAAAAGAAAGGAAGACGGGAAAAGAAAGAGAGAAAGGATAATTGATAGTTAATATTGAAAAAAGAATGAAGCGCAATTTTTAACGAGAAATCCATCACAACCATTGAACTCGCTGCAATGAGTATCACTGATCTATCTATCTCAATTCACTGGATCAACTGCTAATATAGTCTCAAAGTATTAGAAGTTAGATAGGATGAAGTAGAAAGCAAGTAAAACAATGTTAACTATGTGATAGAATGATACAAATCTGGTTAGCGAACAGATTCATTACGCTAACAGTATACTTAAAATATGATAGTTATATCAGGCTAGAAATTTTCCTTATAACAGGATAAAAAATTTTCAATGAAGTAAGACTTTAATCACAAAATGTTAATAATCTTCAATGTGATTTGAAATTGCATATAAGATGGGACCAGAAAACTATATGCAATTACCTGTAGTTCTCTTGCAAGGAGATGGAATGTCTAGTGTCAAATATCAAAAAGCATCGCCTCCACTCAACTGAAACTTCTATTGTGAAATATAAAAAGATCATTTCCACTCAACTCACCACTGAAAACTATCTCACATGGTATTCTAAAATTTCAAATATTTCAGAACTAATGGCTTTGAGGCTTATATGTATGGCTCAATATGAAAACCAGCCAAATATCTACACCATAGCTCTGTACCGCTCAAATCCCCAATAGACAACCTGGCAGCTAGCAGATCAAAATGTAGTAGCTGCCCTTTCCTCCTGCATTTCTCTTTCTCAATTAACTCACATCCTCAATCTAGACTGCAATGATATCTGGATCACCCTCAATCAATATCGTCAATTCAGCAATCACTCTCCCATCCTTCAGCGCAAGAATGAACTTCACACATGTTTATGCAAGACAAAACAATGACATAATATCTTGCGAAAATTAAGGCAAAAGTCAACACCATTGCAGCAGCTGGCATAACTCTTGATCTGAAGACATTATCCTCTATACACTGAATGGTTTATCCCCAAACCACAACGCCTTCAAAACAACCATTCGCAGTAATCTCCAACCCATTATCTGGATGCTTTATACTCCCTGCTCTACTCCAAAGTAACCAATCTGGCAACTGAAGCATTTCTCCATACTCAATCATGCAACAGGACACCCATTCAGCTCTCACTGCTTCTCCTACTAAAACCAGATGTCGCTACAATCACAACAGCCATAATAGAGGTCAATAATCAAGCAATAGTCGATTTACCAGCACCAATTCTAATTAGCAACTGCCAAGTCTAATCAAACTTGAATACAAATGTCAAATCTGTAACAAGGTGTGTCACTCTGCACCAAATATTGGCACCATACTTATCTCTAATATGAACCCAATCTCGTGTTGCGTCTTGATTCCTTGACTTTTCTCTTGATTAGAGTGCCCTATCTCACTTAACTTATGAAATCAATAATCTCTCCAGTCCCACACCGTAGACCGTTTCTCAACAAATAACTATTGGAAATGGCCAACAGCTCCCGATGGCTCACACTGGAAAAGGCTACCTACCAACACCATCCAATAGGCCTAAAGTCAGCCCAATTCTCATATCCCCAACTTAGCTCACAATCTCATATCAATAAACAAACTAACTCATAATAATCATTTTTTTGTTGCATCTAACTCGGATGGCTACCTCATCAAGGATCAGAACTCCAATCAAACACTTCCCTCCAAACTATTTTGAAAAGGCTTATACCACATCAAGTGCCATTCCAGCCCCATGGATTGAATTCCCAACATTACGCTCCACAAAAAACTGCTGCCGCTAAATGGCATTACAGCCCGGATCATCTTCATCATTCCATTATTCTTCTAGCTAAATATGCTTCTCCTATATGTATTTCAAAAAAAATAATTTACATGTTTTCAATGCCATTCTACTTAAAGTCAAACTCTCATTTCCAACCTCAAGAACTTGATGTACTGCCCCACTGCATAGTATTCACATGAATATATAAGATCCATACCCAAATTTTCCTAATCAAGCTTTAAGATATTGTGTTCATTTATTAATAATTTCTCACTTTTATTGGGTTTTCCACTGAAACATAAACTTAATGTAAACTTAACATTTATAAACTTTAGAATCTTTGTCGAACATCATTAACCTATAAAATCAAAAAACTCGAGTCAAATGGAGGTGGCTGATATAGCAACTCTACATTTCAAGATTCACTAAAACAAGGTGATATCTCTCACCAAATCAGCACCTACCCTACCGAGTAAAATGGAATCGATGAACAAAAACATTATCATATACTCGAAATTACTCGCACAATTACAAGTCTGTCAAATTCTCTCTAGGTAGACGCTTCTCTTTATTGTCATCATCTCATTAATCAACTTACATCCCCTACTACAAATCATATTCCTCCATATTTGTTCTATACAACGAACCTCCAGATTATACTCACCTGAAGATCTTTAGATGCTCTTGTTATATGTGGTTACACCCCTAAGCCCCAAATACAAGGCTACAAATGCTATCACATCAATCACCAATAAACTCTCCCCAACTTTCATTCAATGCATCATTCTTGACTATAAATACAAAGTCTACAGATGTTATCAGTCACCCACAAGTTAACTTTACTTATTGATGCATATTATTTTCAACGAGGACCACTATTGTTCTATTACATACATTGCAAGCAATCATCCCCTCTCCAAATAAATACTTCTAAATTTTCTCCGCATCAATTTTCTCTACATCCAACAATACTTTCCTCAACATCTCCTCACCCTCAATGTCCCACTCACCACAAACTGCCCAAATGTTCCTCCTCACTAAGCTCCTCAAGAATCATCCTCTCCTCCAACACTAAAATCAATCTTCTCCCACAAATCACCACAACATCCCTCCACACATACCATTTCACATGCTCCAAATCAGGCATCATCTTTTTGCCCAAACAACTTCCTGATCCAGCTCATGTAATCACTCTACCAGCTGCTCCTACCTGCTACTCTATAGTAGTTAAACATGAATGTTGGCACCAAGCAATGTACAAGGAATTCTAAATTCTTCAAACCCAAGGGACCTAGACACTTGTCCCTCCATCTACTCATCAAAACAAATGTCGAGACAATGGCATGCCACTCTTACTCAGCATCTCAGTAAAAATGGGTTCCACTCCAGCTCAATCGACCCTCCACTACATTTGCACGCTTGCAACACTACCCACCTCTTCATCGTCATCTATGTTGATGAATTCCTAATCACTAGAAATAACCCCACCCTCAAAAGCATTACAATTTCCACTCCCCAACAACATCATTGCATTTGTAATCTCGGTGAAATATCCCACTTCTTGGCATACAGACATCTCGAACGCCTAATGGTACTGCTGCAAGAGCTCCGTATTCTATCTCCTAAGCCAACAATTCTCTTGCAGCAGTACCAATGAAGTTACATGGATTCATCGCCTACTTCAAGAATTTCATGTGCCAATTCATCTACTCATCCCTCTCTACTATGAAAACATATCGGCACTTGCTTTTGGCCGACAATCTAGTCTTCCATGCTCACACAAAACACAACGAGATCAACATCCATTTTATTTGTGACTGCCTTAAAGCTCAAGACATCATCATTCATCATCTATACTGTCAGGATCAACTCACTGATTTGTTCACTAAACCACTCCGACTTCACAAGCCAATTCATCACAAACGATAAATCATCAAGGCCATTCATCCACAACAGAATCTACAGGATGTACGTATATTCTATTTGTCCCTACTGCTTTAGTATATACATATATTACATCTGATGCACCATTTATTCTGTGAGAGCAGGTATAATCTACAGCATGGCTTTACTTTTCTGGTTTCCTTCCTATTTCTCATACGCTCCTAAAGCTTCACTCTCTTCTAGAAATGCATGAAAAAATGATGCCATTATCAAAGTCAAATTCATGACCAAAAGAACATGCTCTTATGGTTGAACTGAATATTAATGAAGTAAACTTCAGGCTTGAGAAATCTTATGCAGATATAAACTACTAAAACAAACAGAAAAAAGTAATAAAGCACGTAAGACAGAAAAATGTCTGCAAGGCAATTTAGGATTGGGAAACACAACAGATGTACTCTTGAAAGGAGCGCAAAAGTCCGAGTTCAGAAGGCTTGAAGTATAAAGTATGCTGGGTTTTTTTCTTCAGCAAAAATTTCATTTTTAGCACAAAGCCATCCCCAAAAAGGTTGTGCTGAAGAGTGATCTCTGAGGGCATAACAAAGACTAACATCAGCAGGTTTTCATGAGGCATACAACATAAAAGCAAGCACACAATCAAAGGTTTCTTTTCTCAACATTTCATTCCCTATACTTTAAAGTTTAAGGAACAGTTAGCAGGCATTTTGTACAACTCCAACTAACCATAATTTGCCAAATAGGCTAAAAACCAATTCCCTACGCACAAAACAGGGGAAAAAAAGGGAAATTAGCAAAATAAAAGGGCCATTTGAGATTTTCACATTGCTTTCTAGTGAAGCAAGCCCGTCCCCGAAATTCATCGGAAGCGCCAAGGAGGCACAAAGAATCTTCCTCTCAGATGAACATGAACACCAACTCCTGCGGCCTGGCAATGAAAGTCCCACGCGCGAAGAACGCTGGAGACCTACCATGGGTACGCTCCAAGCATTCGCCCAATATGCCACGGAGCTCGACATCTCCGAGATGATAGGTGAGAAAAACGAACTTCACGCAAGCAGTAAACTTATCGCCGGCCAAAAAAGATTTGGTTTTGAGGAAGCTGGTTTCGTTCACGAAAAGAAAAGGAGAATGGAATCTAGAGAATCTGCAAATTGATGACCGCAGGATGAAGACGAGTAGACGAACGAGAGAGTTGCGGCCGCGAGCATGGCGGCGTTTGGTTGCCAAAATTGAAAGGGGCAGGTAACACAGTACCCCCGACACGTTGCTATTTACTTCTATCCATTTTTCAAATTCTCACTCGAATACCCAACTTCATATAGCTCAAATATTTCATATTACATGTTATATTACAAAATATTATCATTTTATTCTTTAAGAAGTAAAATATATAGATAAAGTGGGGTATATATAAATTATATATATAAATACATAAGTTTCATGTGATATGTATATAAATCTTTTTAAAATTAATTTTTCATCATCTACAATATGTGTGAGAGAGGAAAGAAAAAGAAGACTGAAGATAGCCGCTCAGTGAATGTTTGCAGACTAAGAACATAGACATGCTTATATAAATTTTATGTTTACAACTATCACAATTTATACATAAATTATATTTTTAATCTTTACATCTTTTTAAATGATTTCTTTTCTTTCTCCCTAGCCGAGAAGAACCTTCTAGTGGTTGATTACTCTATCCATCTCCTGCTGCTTTAGCTTGAGCTCCTGGTCATGGATACATCACCCAGGTTCGGGTCCATAAGCAGTGACAATCGCCTTATAAAGACTCGTTTGCTGATCGAATGGAGAAACAACCTGTAAAGGTAAGATTTCCAATCCTAGCAGGAAAAGGAGGGAAACGGATACTGAATTGAAAGTGAAAGTGAGTAAACAAAATTCCAGACTCGATCTCATAGATACATATAGAATTATGTGGAAAGTTATATTTGATGAAGGTCGTATGTACAGCTTGGAGGGATCCGGCTTGACACAGAGGGAATGCAATAGCGGTTCCATGGTATGAGCTAGCAGCGATACATAAATTGAGGGTAGCTTGTCTAGGAAGTTTTTATACGATAGGCTTCGCGAAAGGGAGGAGCCTACAACTACTAAGCCAGGCCTTTGAGGTGTTGCCCGCCACTAGCCACCTTTGGAGAAGGTGTGATGAGTTACACAAATTTTATCATTTTTCATAAATCTTAATTAACTTGATTACATTACATCTTAGAACTATTCTCAATAAATCAATTGTTTATAATAAAATAAATTTAAACTATTGAATTTCATAAAATTTATAAATTCTCTAAATAATTTCCTCCTCTTTTTTCTTCAAATATCAAATTGTATTTGCTCCTCTTTAATCTCCCTATCAAAATCACAGCCAAAATCATTATATAATAAATTTAGAATTTCTCATTTTTAAACAATAGTTGAAACTTTTAAGCTTACCTTATCATGAAAATGTAATCCCTCAACTATTTGACAAGTTTGTATTTGGTTTTTCAGCATCTAATCCTCTAGAAAATATTACGTGCATGAGCACATTCGAACCATTGTCTTGGACGTGCGGTCCGCCGCACATAATATTTTTTTCCTAATCCACGGAAAATTATTCCATACGAACAATGTACGCAGTGTTGTGTATGGAATCCCCAAATAACCACCTAATAACAACCTAATAATCTCTGTGATCGTATATTTTAAGGTTATCGGGATGTTATTAGTAGGTTATTGCGGTATTATTTCGAATAATCATCGAATAACCTCTTAATAACGCCCCAATAACTTTCACGGTTTCATTTTATATTTTTTATCTGTTATTCAGAGTATTGTGAGGTTATTGGGAGGTTACTGCTCAAATAACACTGCAATAACTTTCTAATAACTTATAAATAACACCCGCAATTTCATTTTAATGTTATTCACAGGTTATTCGCTGGTTATTCAGTGATTATTTGGGGATTCCGTACATAGGGTTGCGTACGTTATCCGCACGAAATAATTTTCCCTAATCCACAACTACTCCCTTTTCCATTTTCTTCATCTTCCCTCACAGAAAACCGTAGACTCGTTGGCGTCGGTTCCAAAATAACCACGTCCTTTATATACATACCACTCAATTCCTACATATTAACATATCAACCCAACGACCGTGGGTGATTTGTATGTAAAAATTAAAATTTGGGTGATATGTTAATACATAAGAATAGGGTGGTAGGCATGTGAATCTCCCTATCAAAAAAAATTATTTAATATGCAACCATAAATACATCAATAATTAACTAACCTCTGACTGATTTCAATAAACTTAATTATTTAATGAGCCAAACAAAATCTTATTCCATAATATTCGGCATGATTATAGCATGATTATGATTACCCAGACAAGCACGCTGACAAATAACATGTTACCTATACTTTATATTTAACTCATGTATGGCTTTATTCATTTACACATTAGTCATGATTGTAAAACATATAAATATGACAATTGCATTTTGCACATGCTATATAATGGCACATAATGCTTCTGTAGCAGAACTGTGATGGGACTCTTGACCAATTTCTATTCTGCTGCAGGCGGATCCACCCAACGACCGTGGTCTTTAATGAGCTGAATCAAGGCTTCAGTCGCACCTTCCATGGCGATACCTCTCTTTACAACGGTCTGAGAGCAAAACATGCGTCGTTAAATCTAAATTATCATGGTGCTTTTGCATATATACCAGCCAATTCCTAGGGAAAAACTTGCGTATAGGTTACACAAGGGTTATACAATGAGGTTACAAGGGGGGTATATCTCCCTTGTAACCCCGTGTAACTTCCGTGTAACCCCCGTGTAAGTCTGCGCTTCTGTTTCATTGACTGATAGGTTACATGGGGGGTATAAGGCTACATGGGAGTTACACGGGAGTTACAAGAGAGATATACCCCCTTGTAACCTCATTGTAACCCTTGTGTAACCTCAACCGTACGCAGCTGCAAGTTTTTCCTCAATTCCTATATATGCTTTACCTTTTTACATTTATGCCACCAAAATCTTTCATGTCACATGGTGTCAAATATGTAAATACATAGGAATTGAGTGGTTTGTATGTAAATCTTCCAAATATCATAATTGAAGCAATAAGCACCTGACACAACAGGTGTATTAATCATCATCTAAATCACATGATTGATTAAATCAATTTTTTTGTATTTGAAGATAAGAAAGACATTTACAGTGATTTTGAAGCCAAGAAATATTTTTGACAGTATTTATATAAACTATGCTGGGCAAAAGAACTATGATCATGATATAATTTTCTGATTTTGATATGGAAGACAGAAAAAAAAAGACGTGTACAGGAATTTTGAAGAGAATATTAAAAATTTTAAAGATATTTTTGTAAAATATATCGAACATAAATTTGTTAATGTGGACTTCAGAACACTTGATTAATGGTATGTGCTACCAACGAAAACTGCTATTAACCACCGCTACTTCTGAAGCTCTTGAAAAAAAAATTATAATAGTTCATGCTTAAGAATTTATTTGAGAGAAAAGTAAAGCTAAACTCACAAAAAGGATCCCAAAATAAAATAGAATCACGTGAAATTTTAATAATTAATACTATAATATATATGCAAATATAAAATTTACAAAATGTAGAATTCTTGACTAAAATAATTAATTTTTATCATATAAAGTGTTTTATTAAAATATAAGATAAATTACTCATATAATAAAACTTCAAGCTATATATATATATAGTTAAATCCAAATTTTTCCTGTGAGGCAAGCTCGAGGATTGAAGCGGCTGGGACCTTGAGGGAGAACACTGCAGGAAAACTGTTAATTAGCGTCGAAAATATTTCCAACGTAAAATTAATGACTGATTAGCATCCATTAGTGTCGTCACGCGGTCTCAAAATTAGAAGAAACGCCGCTAGCGAGTTGCATCGAGTAGAGGTCGTTAATCTGACGCTAGAGCCCTCAAATAGAGCTCCCGCGAACCGCAGCTCTGCTTCACACACTCATTCTCCTTCGGCTTCATTTCGTCGCCTCCTAATTTTCTCCGACGAATCAACTTTGTTTCGCCACTCCAACCTCACCCAAGGTGAGAAATCTTCCACGTCTCCAAGCTTTGGTTTACCCTAAGTTTTCAATTTTTTTTTCTTTGCATAGGTGTTAGATCCGAAAATAGGTTTTGCTATGTTTTTTTCGTATTCCATTGTTAAGTATGCAATGCATATAGATTTTATGTCTTTCCTTAAGTTTAGGTGTGGATATGTAAATACATAAGAAATTTATGCTATGTATTAAAATTTTGGTGTGAAATATGTAAATGCATAAGAAAATTGTGGTATATACGTAAATATGAAATTTAGGTGTGAGATATGTTGATGCCTAAAAAATTTGTGCTATATAAGTAAATATGAAAATTTAGGTGTGAGATATGTAAATCCATAAGAGATTTGTGCTATGCATGTAAATATGAAAGTTTAGGTGTGAAGTTTGTAAATTCATAAGTAATTTGTGCTATGTATGTAAACAAGAATTTTAGGTGTGAGATATGTAAATAAAAAAGAAATTTTGTGCTATGTATGTAAATATAAAAATTTAGGAGTGAGATACATAAATACATAAGAAATTTGAGCTATATATGTAAATATGAAAATTTAGGTGTGAGATATGTAAATACATAAGAAATTTATGCTATATATGTAAATACGAAAATTTAGTTGTGAGACATATATGGAAATACATAGAAATTTGTGTTATGTATGTAAAGATGAAAACTTAGTTGTGAGATGTGTAAATAAAAAAAAATCTGTGTTATGTATGTAAATATGAAATTTAGATGTGAGACAAGTAAAGAAATAAGAAATTTGTAACATGCAAGTTTTGGGTGGAGTTAGGCTAGTATTGATTTTCTCTGGATTTGTGTGCTATAGGTTTTGGGTATGATGTGTAGGTGGCCTAAGGTTTTAAGTAGGCTAAGTAATATGTCGGGGCACTAATCTATAGAGCTACATTTATAGAACAAATGGATATTCAAAGTGTTAGATCGTAAATATATAATAGATTATATCCAGGAAGAAAAAGATTAACTGACGAGTTTATTGCTGGCATTAAGGAGTTTGTGCATTTAGCATCGCATTTGTCCGTTCACCTCTCAAAAGATAGGTTTCGATGCTCTTGTGCAAAGCACAAGAATCAAGTGTACGTGACACCTAACGAAGTGAAGTTGAATCTATACTGTAGGGAATTCAAAACTGATTATTGATATTGGGCTTCACAAGATGAACTTGAACAATATATTCAGCACGATCATGCGGGAGCCTCGTCAAGTTATGCCCCACCAATTGTTCACGATTTTAACATGTATAAGCAAAATGATTGATGATGCAATCCAGGCTCATTTTATTGGGAGATTGTCTGATGATGACCATAAGCCAAACAGTAAAGCGCAACATTGCCCAACAATTACTGTGGGAAGAACGCACTTCGCACATAGAGTTAACACTCGCCCTAAGAATGTTGAGTATCAAATCTGATTTTAAAATGCACAAAGAATACTTTAATCAGGTAGCAACATTATTAAAGGAAACAAACATTGCTGGTAAGTTAGTCTCAGAAGATTTGTATAGAACTAAAAAATTAGTGGCGAAGTTGGGGCTACAATATGAAAAAGATAGAATGTTGTATCATCAGCTGTATGTTATCTTACATAGAGAATACACAAGAGACAAAATGCGGATTTTGCAGTGCTAATAGAATCAAACAAAGGGGAAGAGAGAGTAAAACCAGAAGAATATTCCTTAAAAAAATCTATTTTATTTTCCAATCATTCCATGGCTCCAACAATTGTTTGTTTCTATGTACATAGCTCCCCACAGGACATGACATAATACCGGATATGTTGATGCTAATACAATAACTCATCCCTCAGCTAGTGAAGCTTGGACACTCTTCGACTGCAGTAATCCAGATTTTACAGCAGAACCATGCGTCTGGCTTGGCTTATGTGCAGATGGGTTCACACCTTACAATCATGCTGCAACACTCTATTATTGTTGGTCGATTATTATCAAGCCATATAATTTCCGCTCTGATATGCTTATGACTACGTTGTTCTTATTTCTAATGTTGATTATACCGGGTCCCCATAACCCAAAGAGTAAAATTGACGTGTACTTACCGCTTTTTATAGATGAGCTACAAGTCTTATGGAAAACCGATGTCTTGACTTACGATAATGCAATGAAACAAAAATTTTACCTCATCTGCTCTTATATGGATGATTGGTGATTTCCCTGCTTATGGGATGTTATTTGGTTGGAGCACAGTAGAGAGATTAACATGTCGCTACTACATGGACATGTCTAAAGCATTCACTTTGAAGCATGGAAGAAAAAATTATTGGTTTGATTGTCACCCAAGGTTCTTAGCACGTGATCGCCCATTCTGAAGGAATAAAGATGCAATTTTTCATAAATAGAGTTGAAAGATCAAGTCCATCCCCAAGGATTAGTGGAAGTGATATACTGCAAATGATCAGTGAAGTTCTGGAGGTCGCTGAGAGACCAAAATTAGTCTCAAGTCGTCTTCCAGATCATGGCGTTACACATAATTGGATGAAGCGGAGTTTTTTTTTATCTTCCCTACTAGAAACCAATTTGATTAGACATACTATGAATGTTATGCATGTTGAAAAAAAAATTTGATAATATATTTAATTCAGTTCTTGATATCAAGAAAAAATTAAAGGAAAATGTCAAAGCAAGAATGGATCTAAAAGAGTATTGCAAGATGAGAGGGTTAAAACTACAAAGGACAAATGCATATAAAGTAATAAAGCCCAAAGCTACATATTGTCTGACATCGGATAACGAAAAGCAATCTTATAGTGGTTGCATTTCTTGAAGTTTCCAAGTGGTTGTGCCTCTAACATAGGATGCTGTGTTGATTTGGGGGCAGAGAAAATTTTTGGCATGAAGAGTCGCGATTGTCATATTTTCATGCAGTGTTTATTACCTATTACATTCAATACTTTGCTAAAGCCGGCCTTCGTTCTATTGATCGAAATCAATACATTCTTCAGAGTTGTACACAAGCACTTTGGATGTTCATCATCTATGAATTCTTGATGCAAGCATTACATTATTGTTGTGCAGGCTCGAATGGATATCTCTCGACTTTTTTGACTCGATAGAGCATCTGTCCAATCATCTGTGTGATGAGACTATATTGAGATGAGCGGTGCAGTACAGGTGGATGTATCCTTTTGAGAGGTATGTCTTTTATTTTAGAGTAAAATATTATCTTATTTTTTTCTAAAATGACTAAACAATGCAGATTTCTAAATCAAATAAAAAAGACTATCAAGAATAAAACACGTCATGAGGGTTCGATATGCGAGGAAAAACTATTACAGGAGAATTAGGTTACGTTCTTATTTCTTCAATCAAGGGAAACATATGCTTGAAATTGTTGGTCCGATGTTTTTGCAAATAGAAATATCAGTATTTCAGATATCTTGTGAACCATTAGGTGGGCATGGTACGTGCTACCTAAACGAAGGAGAGCTTCAAACAGCTATTTTGTATGTTTTACTGAACTGCGACGAAGTACAACCATTCCTACAGTAAGATTAAATCAAATCAAATATTTTTACGAAATGTTTTACTAATAAACTCAGACATACAAATCAAAATGGGGTCCACGATTATTTATGGGCTTGAACATAGAGGATGACTCTCTTGTAAGCAAGAAAATCAAAGAGATTCAAAAATAGTTTAAATTACACGAACGTTGAAGTAACTTTTAAATTCACCGGTATGTTGTGTAATTGTACTCTACAAAATTAAACGAATTATGCTTTGGAACTTCTACTAGGTCCATAATACAAGCAACATAATCACAGACAAAGGCTTATTAGATCTTTGTTTGGGAGCTTAATCATAGCATGAAGACATGACAAATATTTAAAGTTAATGGTTACAAATTTAACCACAGCTCCTAATGTGAGGAAAAATAAACTTCTAATTATAGTGTTTACGTTAGAAGAAACATACACACAGATAACAAGATAAGTTATTATGGCATAATAAATGAAGTAGTTCAGTTGCAACATCTTTGCTATGTCAAAAGCAATGTCTACAAGTTTAATTATGAGTGGTTTGATCTCGTTCCTAATCGAGGAACTCGGACACTCAACCCTTATATGATATTTACCGAATTTAAGATAAACAGAAGATAAGCAAAGTATGACCCCTTTATTCTGGCACGTCAGGCTAGTCAGGTCTATTATCTCCGATATCATGTATGAGCAAGAGATAAACTTAGTTGGGTTGTTGTATTGAAGAATTGACCACGAAAAATTGTTGAAATGCAGAAATTTATCAAACCTATTCACATAGAGTTAGTTATGCCTGATTTTTGTATTTAGCTTAGCTCAATCAATGAGGAGTTACCCCTAGAGGCTATCACGGGGATTCATGAAGAAGTTCCTCTAGATATGGATGGAATGATGATAAGATTGACCAAGAAACTTTAAGTTCTTCAACATCTAGATCATCAAATGAAATAGATAGAAAAAATAGTATACATGCTTAGATGATTAGTTTCTACACCTTTATACTTTTACTTTCGCTTCTTACACAGTTGTTGTCCTGCTTAATTTTCTTGATTTTATACATAGACACGACATGTTTCACTTTACTGCTTTTACTTTTCTGTTTTTACTTTTTTATCTTATATTACATACTAATCCTGCTTATTAATTCTAAACGTTTTTTTCTTATTGAGATGGCTGGTTCTCAGTCTCACATTCAAGGGACTTTAGGGAACACGTATTGGAGGCTGAAGAAGACCTTCATTACTCATGCGGCTACTCCGGTGACTCCTTCTATTGCCCCTCCTCCCGCACCAGAGCCCTTGCAGACACCACCTTCCACTTCACCTTATTTATGTCCATCATCCTCATTTGATGAGTCGGGCCCATCAACATCAGCACCTGAGATGGCTAACACCGCCAGCAGGGTCTATATCGAGCCGAAGGGTGACTCGTAAGTCAACTTTAATTTTTACAGTATAGTAATTTCAATTCTCATTCCATTTCATATGTACATAATGGATCATTTGTGGATCATTTGCAGGTTCTACCCCTCTAGGATACCTGTGAAGCGGAGCGGATCATGGAGATCATTTGGAGTAGATATGATCGACCATATCTCCCATGGAAGCAGATCTCGATTGTCACTCGTAATATGTATTTTAGAGAGTTCAAAATATGATATTTAAATTTAAAATAGAAAATTAATTTCTACCTTTTTTATATGCTAATCAAGCTTACATATTTTCTAATTTATAGATGACATTTTACTAGTCGGAACATCACCAGCAAATCCAACAATTTTTTTATGTTTGTTTTAAGCACGGGCTTAGGAATATGTTCACAACGACGCGTAAGAAGGGGCAGAGGTCCTCGTGGGTTGGGGAGGAAGTCTCGGCTGAGTTAAACCGAGCAAGGGTCTCTCCGGAGTACCAAAAGAAGAGAAACAAATTAGCAGAACCGGACGTCGGAAGAAGCCAAAGGGTCGCACTCCACATTAGAGGTTCAATTCCTCACACAGAGCACTATCAGAGGCTGGTAAGATTATGACAATTCAAAAACTTACAGAATTATGTAATTATGTGACTCGTGTATTTATTCGATCACTTGTTCAAACACTGTCGTTGCCGGTCCAAAGCCCGGATGTGAAAAGTGGAGGGTTGCGTTAGGTAGTCGACAGCCAGCGTAAAACTTGTCGAAAAAATCATGACATGAATCATTTTGATCTTTGTGTAAGTGCTAGGGCGTCCACAGAGCGACATGACTGTATGGCTTCGAATACGATGGAAAGTGTGCGATGGCTACTACACCGACGCCCGGTGTAGTGTCAAGTAAACAAGGGTTCCCACATTACGGACGGATGCGGGTAAAGAAGTTAGTCCGATAATCTTAGTATTAGGATAGGATCTTGGAATATAGGTACTCTCAATGGAAAATTAATGGAATTGGTTGATATTATGATCCATAGAAAGATAAATATCTTATGTATTCAAGAAACTAAATAGGTTGGAGAAAAAGCTAAGGAGATTGATAACTTAGGTTTTAAACTTTGGTATTCTTGTAAGAGTCGTACTAGAAATGGTGTAGGTGTAATTATATATAAGAGTTTGAAAGATAATGTTGTTAAAATTAATAGAGTTGGTGATAGAATTATAGCACTTAAGATTATTATTGATACTAAAATTTTTAATATTATAAGTGATTATGCTTCCTCGAGTTGGTTTAGATATGAAATTCTAAAGATAAATTACTGGAATGATTTAGAAGACTTAATACACTTGATACTCCTCGAAGAAAAAAATTTTATTGAAGAAGATTTAAATGGACGTGTCGGTAGAGTGGTAGAAGATTTCGAAATATTCATAGGTAGCTTACGGTTATGGAGCAATTAATGAAGAAGGTAGAGTCATTTTAGATTTTGCTTTAGCGTATGATATGATTATTACTAATACTTTATTCAAGAAAATAGACGAGCATCTTATTACTTATAAGAATGGATCTAATAAAACATAAATTGATTATTTTCTTATGAGAAGAAGAGATCGTCGAGATTGTAAGGATTGTAAGGTCATTCCAAGTGAGGAATTAAGTACTCAACATCGATTATTAGTTCTAAATTTTAAGATGAAGAGTTGTAAAATAAAGAATACTAGGATTCAACATCGTATAATAAGATGGGGGCACCTAAAAGACACTAATAAAATTATTTTTATGAGTAAAATTCAAGATTTAAATATTTGGGATGTCCATGAAGACGCGAATGCTATGTGGAAAAAATTAACTAATACTATTAAACAAGTGGTTAAAAATGTACTTGGAGAATCAAAAGAAAAAGTTTTTATAAATAAAAATAGTTTGTTGTGGAATAATAATGTACAAGAAAAGATAAAATATAAGAAGTTATGTTATAAAAATTGGTTTAAATGTAAAAGTGTAGAGAACTGAGAAAAATATAAAACGGCCCGTAAGGAGTCCAAAAGAATAATCTGTGACGCTAAAAATTCTGCTTTTAGTGATCTTTATAACTTGTTAGATACTAAGGACGATGAAAAATATATGTATAAACTAGCCAAACAAAGAGAAAAGAAAAGTAAAGATTTAACTCAAGTAAAGTGTATTAAAGATGAAAATCAAAAAATACTTAGAAAAAGATATTCAACATAGGTGGGTGAGTTATTTTGATAAACTTTTTAATGAAGATGCTGAAAGTACGATTGACCTTAGTGATCTTAATATCGTTAATAATAATAAAACTTTTCATTTTTACCGTCGCATTAGTAAAAAAGAAGTTGATGAGGCTTTAAAAGAAAACCAGGGGGAAAGTCCGTAGGACCCGATGATATCCCGATTGAAGTGTGAAAATGTTTAGGTGATTTGGGGGTTTCCTGGCTTACTAAACTTTTTAATATTATTTTAAAAACTAAAAAGATGCCTGAGGAGTGGAGAAAGAGCATTTTGGTCCCCATTTTTAAGAATAAAGGAGATGCACAAGAGTGTGTCATACTTTAAAATTATGGGAGAGGGTAATTGAATATAGGTTAAGACGTATTACGAAGGTTTCTCATAATCAATTTGGATTTATGCCGGGCAGGTCTACCATGGAAGCTATACATTTATTGAGAGGTTTGATGGAGAAGTACAGAGATAATAAGGAGGATTTACATTTGATTTTTATTGATTTAGAAAAAGCTTACGATAAGGTTCCTAGAGATGTTCTTTGGAGAGTTCTTGAGAAGAAAGGTGTTGATATGACTTATATTCAAGTCATTAAAGATATGTATGCTAGAAGTCGTTACATGTGTTCGAACCGAAGGAGGATTGACCAAATATTTTACTATTTCGTTGGTTTACATCAAGGATCGGCTTTAAGCCCATATCTTTTGCTTTATTTATGGATGGTCTTACTGGGCATTTACAAGAGGATGTACCTTGGTGTATGCTTTTTGCTGATGATATCCTCCTTGTGGATAAGACGAGAGAAAAAGTTCAGGAAAAACTTGAATTATGGAGGTCCACATTGGAGTCTAAAGGTCTTCGTTTGAGTAGAACTAAAACTGAATACATGGAATGTAATTTTAGTAATAGTAGGTCTAGTGACAGAAGTGTAACTTTGGGTGATCAAATTATTAAAATGTGTGAACGATTTAGATATCTCGGGTCCATTGTTCAAAGCGATGGTGATATAGATGGGGATGTTAATAGTAGAATTCAGGTTGGTTGGTTGAAGTGGAGGAATGCGTCCGGCCTTTTGTGTGATAGAAAAGTACCGCTTGGGACCGAAAGGAAAATTTTATAAGATGGTGGTGAGACCTTCAATGCTCTATGGTGTTGAATGTTGGCCTTTAAAAGAGAAGCATAATGTTAAGTTAAGTGTTGCCGAGATGAGAATGATTAGGTGGATGAGCGGCTTTACACTTAGAGACAAAATGCGAAATGAATATCTTCGTAATAGGGTTGGTGTTGCACCAGTGACGGATAAAATTAGAGAGAGTCGCCTTAGATGGTTTGGTCACATTAAACGTCGACCACCTGATGATCCGATTAGAAGAGTAGATGTTTTAAATACAACTTATGTTAAGAAAGGCAGAGGTAGACCTAGGAAAACTTGGGCTTATTGCATAAAAAATGATCTTAATTTATTAGAATTAAACGAAAATTTGACACTAGATAGGACGCAATGGAGAAAAAGGATTCATGTAGCCGACCCCACTTAGTGGGATTAAGGCTTTGTTGTTGTTGTTGTTGTTGTGTATTTATTCGATCATGTATACAAACCAAGGAGTTTGACAGAGAGTCAATTCTTTCACATCGGTAGGTATCCGACCACTCTCGCAGTGTCAATATAAGTTTAAAAAATTTAGTACTATTAATATGTCAATTAATGTTTAAAATGACAATTAATATTTGAATTTTGTTATGCATGACTACGAGGAGCTCCAGGAGAGGGAGATAACCAGCCAAACCTCACAGTACGTCAGTAGTGGTAGTCAGTCTACCACTGCGCAATCTGATTTTGAGTTGTGGATACAGGTAGAGGGGAAAAAAATGGGAGGGTGTGCGGCCTCGGAGAAAAAGGGATGGCATTTGAGGCCGAACAATCCCAAGCAACTATGAGTGGCCCTAGCTCGTTATTGGATCAGCATGAGGAGCTTGTCAAGCGTGTGACGATAATTAAATAATAGCTCTGACAGGTACGTGAAGACCAATAACTCGTAGTAGATAATATAACACACCCGACGGAGAGTTTCGATCGCCAGAGCAAGTGGCACATGTGTTCATACGAGGAGCGGGATGATGATGAGAATGAAGATTAGGTTTTTTTTTGTGTTTGATGATGCTCCCCAGCATAGCGGCTGACTTTATGTTTTTTTTTTTTTCATTTTTGTATTGTACGAGCTTTCAATTTATTGTGTTGTGAATTACGAGCACATTAATCCATTTATATTTAATTTGATGTGGTATCATTATGTGTGTGTTGGAGATTTCTTTTATGAGTTGTGATGATAGATAAATATCATATTATGTTGATTGTGTTTTTTATATGCAGATATGTGGAAATTTAATCATTTTTTTGTTTGTTTTCTTATAGGTTAGCGTTGGATTAACATCGAAAAATTCCGACACTAAAACCTAGAATCAGCCAACGATACAAGCCGCCACTAAAATGATGCGGTAGCGTCAAAAAGTCTGATGTTGATTAGCGTCGGCCCTGTTCGACGCTAATCAGCGGCAGATTTTTTGACACTATTGCATCGTTAGGGCAACATCGCTTGCTTATTCAACAATATTGTTAAGTAACAGCTGTTTTCGACGCTAATTCGGGCGCAAATTAAAATTCAAAGCTAATGTTGACGCAAACTAAATTAGCGATGCTCATTTTAACGTCATAAAATAAACAACCCTATTCTGACGCTAATCTGAATTAGCATCGGAAATGTCTGATGCTAATCGGGCTTTTTCCCATAGTGAAAAGAAAGAAAACGAATGGAAAAGAAATAAAATAGTATATATAGACTTGTCCCGTATGGGCGAACTGGGGTATTTTTGGGCTCTTTGACCTATTTTATATATAGAATATGTGAATTACAAGAAAACGGGAGAGATCTACTTACAGAAGAAGGGTCTAGAGAAAAGAGCCAAAAGCCCCTCCTCCTTAAACATGGTTTAATTTCCCTATTTATAGAAGATAAGAGGGTACAAGTCTAAAATTACACGTTTGTCCCTATTTTAATGAGGGGTTGCAAATCTTTATGGTGTCTTTTTGTGGTCTCCACTTTAATAGAGGAATTACAAGTCTTTATGGTGCATTTTTATGATCATGTATTAATAGGAGAATCACAGGTCTTTATGGTGCTTTTTTATATTCATAATCAGTCTTTGACATATTTTCGTCATCTTTCTTTTTATCTGAACTATTAGATTTTCTCGAGATTCATGCAAACCATTTTTGAGTGTGTGTGTGTGCTTATATATGTAATCTTACAAAGATTTATAGATGTACCACTTAACTCCTATGTATTTACATATCTTACACCTAAACTTCAATTTTTACATGGAGGCCACCTTACCTAAGGCATGAAAAAGTGTATTTCCTTTTTTACAAGTTAAAATGGTGACATTTTTAATGTGATACAAAAGATTTTTAAGGTATAAATGTATAAAAACAATGTTCAGGTGTTAGATATATAAATCCATAAGAATTGGTGGTTACATGTGTAAAGGCCCCATAATCTTACGCTCATTTGATTGACATAAAAACAAATTAACTTACCTTTCCAACATAAAGGTCAATCTTTCCCGGAGCGCCACCTACATATCCAAAGTCAGCATCAGCCATCTCCCCAGGCCCATTAACAATGCAACCCATGATAGCAATCTGCCATAAGAGACAATGAACTTTGCTAACTCTTGATTTAATTTTCCCATCTATTTTGCACAAGCTGTTACTGTATAGACTGCAACTTACAGAAACACCAGGTAAATGGGAGGTCCTCTCTCTTATCTGAGCACTAACATCTTGAAGGTCGAAGAGTGTACGCCCGCAAGAGGGGCATGACACATATTCCTATATCAAAAGTTTCATTAAACTATTAATGATAAAAATATACAGGAAGACTTGCATACATACCACTCAATTCCTATGTATTTACATATATAACACATAAAATTCAATTTGTACATATATGCCACCTTATGCATAAAAAGGTGTATTTCACATTTTAAAAGTTAAAATGGTGTGAGGTATAAATGTTAAATAACATTCAGGTGTTAGACACGTAAATGCATGGGGACTAGGTGGTATGTATGTAAATACCACAAATATATAATTTGATCACAGCGACTTACAGTTTTTGTATTGCGCATTCTGCAACCTTGAAGCAAGTTAAAAGATGTATCTCTCAAGAAATCAAAATCATGGCCTTGAGCCTCAATAAGTATGCCATCGCCAAGACCATCCACCAATAAAGCACCGGCTTCGCTTCCAGCACCTATTACTAGTTCATCTCTGTGAATAAAATGAAGGAGGTATTGGACTTTGTTCCAGTATATTAAAGGGGAAATTTTTTATCAAGAGATAATGGGTCTTAAAGTCACTAAATTAACTTTGAGATTATAATAATAGCGTAATCAATGATCCAGATCTCAAAATTCATCGTAATCAAACTTGAATCAAAATATTTCGATGAAATTTTTTTATTATTGCAAATAAATTACCTCGTTGTTCCATCTGGGAACTGTAAATGGTGAATTACAGGGAAGTTCAGGGAGTTCTCTTGTAAATACTCAAACAATCTGTTATTATAACAAAAAGTATTGATTGTTAGAAAATAAAAACAGCACATCTGAACTGTTATTCGAAATTAAAAACAGAGCAGCTATTACAATTTACCACAGATAGCAGGTAGCAATATTTGAACTTAGGGACATTTACATACATAGCGCACAACTCTTGTGTACACATCTCACACCTAAACATTTATATTTACACATAGTACTCAAATCTTTAATATCACATCAAAAATAACATTATTCCTGCTTTTTAAAAGTGAAATACATATTTACATGCATGTTTAAAGCACCCAAATGTCATGGATGTAAATATGTAAGCTTAGGTGTGAGATATGTAAATAGATAAGAATTGTGCACTACGAATGTAAATATCCCTTGAAATTATCATTTACCTCCGAGAAGCATGAACCCTGCCAACCTTCTCCTCACCATATGGAAGACAGTGTAGCAACATAGTGATGTCGGGAACATTCTTAAGGATGTCTAATTCATGATATCGCTCATCTCCACGAACAGTTACTGCTAGCCTTGTGCCTAAAGAATAAAATGGCATAAGATAAAAAGTACATAATTGTTCGAAATTTTAGGGGCAATAATAAAATAGTCGAGCCTTGTTGGGTTCAAAGTTATGTAAAAATTAAGGGCCGTTTTTTATTTTCTATTTTTGAGTTTTGCTTTATTTTGACTATGTTTTGATTCAAAGAAAATATGTTCGACATATTTGATCAAGATGTGGTTATTTTTAAAAATATTAAGTGAGAATCTGAGAAGATTTGATTCTTTCCATATTTACGAGCCGGCCACCACCTCCAAATCTTAGAAGATTAGGATGTCTTAAAAAACCTTTCATTTAGTTTAATCTCTTCCTATTTTATGTTTTTCTATTTTTTTATCTAGAAACACTTTCTTTACTAATTTTGATGAGACATGTTTAGTAAGTTTCTAAATAAGGAGGGATTGATATACATACATGTATATACATCGATATGGTATATCTATATACATCTATATGGAAATACATACACGTATGTATATATAAATATATATATATATATATTGCTTTTCTAAATAAGGAGGGATTGATATACATACATGTATATACATCAATATGGTATATCTATATACATCTATATGGAAATACATACACGCGTGTGTGTGTGTGTGTGTGTGTGTGTGTGTGTGTGTAGATATACATACATTTGTATATATATATTGCTACCAATAAATTGGTTGTAGCAGATGATACTCCAATAGATATGGAACCGCTTATTGCAGAGAAGAGGGTACTCAAGTAATGGAGGCGTGCAAAGATCAAGGTGTGCAGCAGGCTGAAACTGCTCATCAATTTACGGATCAACATACCACCAGGGTGAGTTCTCCATTGATGACCAACTTATTGACCAGATGGGACATGCATTGGAAGATGAATGGAAGGTTTATAAAAACAGGAAGAAAAAAAGGATGCTAAAACTTAGGAATTTACAAGATGACAGTTGATAGTTTCGGGTGGAAGCCCACGTAACAATTTATTGTTAGACTCCCACTCTAGAACCAGGGGGAGAGGAAAACCTACCCACCATGATTAATCTTCTCTTCTCAAATTGATGAACTGATTTAAATATCTTTACCTGTATTTTTCTTTTTTGGAGATTACTTTTTGGGTTGTGTAATCTCGTAGGTAATTTTTTGGGTTTTGTTAGAATCATCTACCCATTTGTATGTGTTGGCATATCAATGAAAAGTACTTTTTTGGCTATATTTTTTTTTTTTTTTTTGAAAGCCCTAGGGCCTATTTTATTAAATAAAAGCGGTTACAGAAGCTTGAGGAGGGGGCCCAATAAATGGAGCCCTACCCTACGATACAATGCTAACAAAAAGATCTAAAAGATCAGAACAGAAAAAGAGCACAAACAATGTCTAAGAACGAGATCGTGATACTCTCGCTCTGTTTTTCGGTAATCAATAAAGTAAACTCTTTAATGCTACTCTATTACCCTGAGTAACCAAGGTATCATCAACTAAAAGAGTATCCCGCGTTTCTTCTTCCATCAAGAATGATAAACCTGTCAATCTTCTCCATCATCTTCTTATTCTACGTCTTCTTCTTCTGCTTCGTCCTCTTCCGTTGACTGATCCTGCTGATTCATACCGGTGGGTTCGGCATTGGGTTGGGGATTTCTTCTTTTTCTGCTGAATGTTTGGATGTATCTGTTAGAGTGGATGGCTAAAGTAGCCTCCTGGACGGCCTGCGCCACGGGAGGAAAGGCCACACTTCCGAATCGTTCGATAACTCAGCTGTAATCGCGGAGTGGCGATTTGTACAATCGGTTGAGGACTCTCCCAACAATGTCCTCATCGGTAAGTTTAGACCGTTATCGGCATTGAGATGCTACCCTATTCTCCCGAGTCGGGGTAGCATCGACCTTTGTTGGGAAATCCTAACGACGACAGAAGCGCCGAAACCCTTCTTTGAGGGAGGATGCGATCCTATAACAAGTATCTCTAATATGCCCGAACATTTTACAATGCGAGCAAAGAGAGGTCCGTTCTCCACTACGTCTTATCAGCCAAACCCATCCGCACCATCCGCGATCCAAAATCGATCCACATCCGGAAGAGCGAAATCCCTCTCCACCTGAACCCTGGCACCACCTGGCGAGACCCTATCAAAGGTGGGTGAATCAACTACGAGAGAGAGTACGAAGAGCTCAGGCTATGTTATTCAAAGCACGTGGATTATACAAATGAAAGGAGAGTCCGGAAGTTTGAACCACATAGTGAACGATAGGAGGTTAAGCCTTATATGGTCAAAATCGAGTACATTTGATAAGCTTCATATGAGTGCCGAGCAACTAAAAACAGATTGTTGAGCAAAGATTCTGGCACAATCTTCTTCCTTTGTATTATAATAAGTGTCTGTCATCCAAAACTCTCAACTTCTATGCTCCAATGAGCTTCAGATTCTCAAAAAAATTTCTAACTAAATCTATCTTGGGGTGACCAAATTGGAATTTCCTAACTAAAGTGAACTTAATATCATTATAGAGCACCTTCATTTCCTGGGTGGTAAAGATAACAGCAGGTTTCTCATCATTAACACATATCGGCCTGATAAAAGCACCCTGTCTTTTTCCAGCCGCAGTGTCATGAAACTCGTGGAGAAAAGAGATGATTAAAGTTTTTGTGGGAATTGCTGCCCACAGCTCCAGCATAAGACGCCTTAGCCGCCATGAAGACAGACACAAGTCGCAAATCGAGCGGCCCCTATAGTCAGCAAAATTCGCTGCAATCAGCGTTGGGACGCGAGACAACGCACTCAGAAGCAGGCTTCGCTGCAAGGACAGTAGCCGCTGGAGCCCTTCTTCTCGCGCAGAGCCGAGGAGCTGAGTTCCCAGAGTGCGACAGAGAGCTGGACCCGACGGCAATGGAAGTCATCGTGCAGAGCACGCGTCGTTCTGTTGACTGAAGAACGACGGAAGAGACACGCAGAAGCGGGCTTCGCTGCAAGAACTGAAGACGTTGGGGCCCTACTTCTCGCACAGAGCCGAGGAGCCGAGCTCCCAGAGTGCGACAGAGAGCTGGATCCGACGGCAATGGAAGTTGTCATGCAGAGCAGGTGTCGTTTTGTCGGCTGAAGAACGACGGAAGAGAAGACGCAGACGCTGCGACCCGGGGAGCGAGCACTGCGAAACACTCGTCGTTCAGTCGACAGTGAAGAACGACGACGACGACAGGGACGACGCCAGAGACGGAGGTCGATGCAAAGAAAAAGTGGTTACGGTTGCTAGGGTTCACCATGAGGCGAAACCCTAGCAGAGCCGAGAGACGGCGAGGAAGACGCCATTTATATATACCTTTTTAGCTATATATATATATATATATATATATATATATATTAAAAGCCAAAGGGCAAATTTATTAAAATTGAAAGGGTACATAAAGGTGTTTGAGAGCGCCCAAAAAGGTGCCCTACCCATACCCTCCAAACATTCTAAGAAAGATAAGACACTGATAAGACTCAAAAAGTTAAAAAACACGCAAAAACCAAGTTGTTAGAGGCGAGCCAGTTTGGTCCTGCCTCTGCCTCTGCCTCTAATTCTAGTAACGGAGCCAGCTAACAGATTGTTGAGTGTTGTGTAATTCCCCGAAGTAACTAAAGTATCATCCATTAAGATCCCAAGCGGGGTTGTGCCTACATTCTTCTTCTTCCTCCTAGATGTATAAACCTGTCATTCCTCCTCCAGAGACTGGCTCATCTGATCAGTGCGATCAACAGATTGTCAGGCATGTAGTGGAGGATGAGCTCCTTGCTCCTGGCTGACAGTACCAACATTCTCATTTTGAAGAGGTGTAAAGCATGTATCCTCTCCAACGCTTCCTGAGGATGTGAAGCTGCGATGGTTTCCTGATTATCGGACCGAAGATTATCTTTTGAAGGAAAGGATCATGCAGTATTGTTTTCAACAATTATAGAATTTGTATGAGGCTCAACTGTACTATCAGCCAAAACATCAGTCGGAAGAACAGTAACAGTATTGTTTCTTGTAGTGGGAGGGAGAGGTGGCATCGTGGCAGCCAATGTTTCAGTAGTCTGTGGAGAACGTTCTGGAGCGGAAGAGGGACAGGTGTTAAGTGGGACAGACCCAACAGCATTTATACTTGGAGGTTTTAGATTCGGATGCAGATGATAACATTGAGAAGGAGTGTCTAAACATACGGCAGTGAATGCAGTAAAGAGGCATCTGTTCGATATCTATTGGTTGTCAAAATCCCTAATGTTTTGTGTCAATCAATAACTCTATCGAAAAAGGTAACGTAATATCATGTTCTATCAATATTCTAGCCTCAAAAGGCCGAGTCAAATTCACTGTAGGCGTATTAGTTTTGAGTGGTGTGTCATATACCTTTGCGAAAGTAAATAAGAGTTCTTGATCGTAAAGGTGAACTTCAGAATCCTGGAAGCATAGCTAAACGAGGAATGATGGTGTGCCATAGATATATATATATATATATATATATATATATATATATATATATATATATATATATATTAAAGGCAAATTCATTGATAAAATTTAGCAAGTGGGTGCAAAACCCATTCACAATGTATACAATGCACACAAAAAAGGTCAAAGAATATAGTATACCCGAAAAAGAAAAATAACATAAAAAAAGCTCCAAAATAGCAATAGAAGTGCTAAAATGACATATGAGGACGTAAGGAAAGATCTTGAATGGAGTGAAGATTCTGCAATTTGTCGCAGCAATACTACCAGCCGATACCCAAATAACCCTAAATTCAACGTCGAATAACTCCGCCAAGTTTGCTTGAGGAACAATAACCCCGGAAATACTAACTGGAAAACACGAAAATACCACCACCTCCATAATGCGCAATAACGCCATCAAGAACATTCGAAAATTCACCAGAACTGAAGATTAAATCTGAACGTGATCTGCAAATAAGGGGGGGGAGGGGAGCGAGGGAGGGGTTGTTAATCCCATTCATTAAGGATTTTACCTCTGCCCCCCGCCCCCCGGTTCTAGGGTGGGAGTCCAGCAAACACCTTGTATATGGGTTTTCATCCAAGACAATTAAAGTCTCATCCTATATACGCCTGAGTTCACGCATTCCTTTGTTCCTCTTCTTATATGTTTGAACCTTTCATTCCTCAGTTGTTGAACTTCCCATCTGGTCAAGTGCAATATGCTGGTCCAATGATTATTAAATAGATGCAAACTGTTGCCCATCATTGGCTTGACACTCCTCCAAGAAAGGAGTGCCCATCTGATTAGCTACAATGTGTTGATCCCTAGATTGTTGAATGTTTCCAGGTTGTTGCACATTTTGAACTTGGCACTCCTCCGAGATTGGAGTGACCATAGCGTCAGTATTCAGAAATTCTGGAGTAATAGAAGTATCATTTTCCTACATAATTAGAGGACCTACTTCTTCAGCAGTATGTGGAGGCTGAAGAGTTGAAAGATTTCTCGCGGGGGCAATTGAACCTACAGCAACGTCAACAAGTGGACTGGATGATACGGTTACCACAATCTTATTGCATGTGATGATCAAGAGTCTCACTAACTTTGAGAATGGAAGGGTTCTCAACAGATACACTTAGGGACAGGTTAGGAGGAGGGGGGGTCTCTGGAGGAGCATTGTGCTTTTGTGGTTTTGGATGAGGGTGTAAGTGGTAACAGTAAGAGTTGGAAAGGCCAAACTTACGACAGTTAAAGTAATACATAGGAAAAAGCTCAATAACAACCCTGTCAATATCCTTGATGTTGTGAGCCTAGCCAAATTTTCTCAGGAGCGTTTAAAGTGATGTCTCTTTCAACAAGCACTCTAACTTATGAAGGACGGAAAAGATTAAAATGGGAATGTCCACTTTGAGTGGCTTACCATAGACTATGGTAATAGAGTACAACACTTCTTGGTTAAAATGATTGAATTTCAAACCAGGGAGGCGAATCTAGATCGGAATGGTTGCTCTTCCGTCTGTGAGTCAAAATCTACGATCCATTTCAAAATCTTCATCGCTTTGTTATCAATCTGAACTAACCGTCTAGCAAATAAGCGTGTGTGATTTTATTTATTGTTAAATTGAATAAGGATGTGTCGCCCATCTAAAAGTTTAATTGTCCACTCTCCAAAAAAGTGCATAAGCTCAAATTCCTTACGAATAAGTTTCAGTTTGGGATGACATAAAGGAATTTCCCTACCAAATTCAAACAACAAGAGGAAGCAAGCATATTACATTCAGCGTCAGTAAAAAGATGGTTGGTTTCTCATTCTTCCTACCAGCTTTCTTGATGAAACAAAACTCATCACCCTCCGACGGAGCAAACAAAGGCGGGAACAGACACAATTTAGGAGTACCTGAGGCATGACCACCCGCAAGAGCAGCAACATATGTTTTGTTCGAAGCCATCTCTGGTAGAAGCAAGAGACGAGGCGAGTCGAGCAAAGACCTATTGCGACTCCATGGAATCTCCACCGACGGAAATCTAGCAGAGCGACATCATCCATTTATATACATATCTATATATATGTGTGTTTGTGTGTGTGTGTCTATATATATATATATATATATATATATATATATATATATATATATATATATATATATATATATATATAACCCATATAACCTATTTCATTGAAATAAAAGGGTTACAAAATAAGTAGTATGAGAAGGACCAAAAGATGGGGCTCTACTCATAAGAAATAAAGAGCAAAAAAGCTGAAACAAAAAGTACAAAAGATATGACAAAAGAAAACATGTAAATAAAAAATTTTCTATGGACGAGGTCGCCAATGCCTTCCTCTTCCACAGGTTCGTGTAGCGCATTCAATAATCAAACTCTGAAGTGATTCTCCATTACCAAGAGAGATCAAGGTATCATCCATAAATTTCCAAGTAGCAAAATACCCCCAGCCTTCTTCTTCCGTCGGGAGGAATACACTTGTCATTCTTCTTGGGAAGACTGGCTCGATTCTGGACCATGAAGGAAATCCAAGTGCAGCGGTAGGTTCCAGATGTCCGTGTAGTAGCGATAATAAGGTCGATGTTTGAAACCTTGGTAGTAGTATGCACATTTTTCGTCATCTGAATGTGAGTATTCGCTTCTTCCCTTTGTTCAATCAAGCCAGGAAGGGAAGTCTGAGCATCCTCCACAGTAATTGCTACACCAATGGAAGAAGGCAAAGAAGAAAGGGCAGCAGCCGCATCCTGACACTCCAACAATTGATCCTTATCGACATGCTTTGAATCAGTACCAGTAGACTTTTGCACTGTGTCCGGCGTGGGCGTGGCGGTGGGTATCACAGGCAGTGAGGAAGAGGGTATATCCATCACAGGAATGTGTGGCCCAGTAGCGTTTGTACGTGGAGGTTTGAGATTCGGATGCAGGTGGTAACACTGATGGTGAGAGTGACCAAACATACGGCAGTGGGTGCAGTAAAGAGGCACTTGTTCAAGTTCTGTTGGTTGCCAAAATCCCTGGTGTTTGTGTACAGATATTATATATATGTGTTTGTGCACCAACTTTTTGAATAATAAAGAGAGCAAATTTTCCTCCACAGAAAATTCTACATGATATCAGAGTCATAGATCTTATCTTAGTCGTCGAAGCTCCTTCTGCAGAAGTTCTTTTGTTGGCCGCTTCAACACCTACTGCAACAACTTCAGCCTAACTTCCCTATACTACCAGTTGCATCTCCTTGTTGCAAGCTCGTATCTACTCGTCTCCCTGCAACCAACATCTCCACTGTCTATAGGCCCATATCTACTTCTCCGAATTTTTTTTGCCCGTTGTATGGATTTTCCTACTTTCCAGATAATTCATGCAGGTGAATCCTAATACAGCGTGCAGGCCCTCGAGCACCTCTGTTGTAACAGCAGACTTCCTGATGCAGCAAGCCAATCCCATGCTGCAAGGCAGACTTCCATTAGCCAGCCGAAGGATCCAAGTGAAGTGTCGATCAAAGCATGCAGGCTTCTTCTAGAGGGTTGCTGCGGGTACAAGATCATTTGTCGGCAAAAATTACTTTCTCTAGTGGAAATTCCTTTCACTCTGGTGGAAATTCCTCTCGCTCACCAGAGGAAATCCCTCTCCCTATAGTGGAAAATTTTTGTTCACCTGTCGGAGGCATAAAATCTTCATGCAGGCCGAAATTCTTAATCGGAAGCATTCCTACTGCCAGTGTTTCCTTCAGCGAAGGCCATCACTAAATCCAAGCTCGTATAGGCAGGCAGTAGCCGCAAGTTTGTGTCCAGTAGTCATAAGAAAGGTTCTATGCAGGAAAGCTTCTCTCCTCTTTGATCTCAGCACAGCCCTCCTACCTAGACGCCGTAGATCCTCTCCGTCGGCCTTCTCCTGATGTCTCTATGGCAGCTATTCTCTGCCAACCTTCTCGTGTCCCTACAGAGGGTCCTCCTCCCGTTGTCCCTGCAGCAGCTCTCACAATCTCCTTTTGGCAGCAATCAAAAGCAGTCAAAACTCTCCCCTACAATCAACCCTTCCCCGCAGTCAGCCAAAATTCCTCCCTGCATGACCCTTTCTCAGCTTTTCGCTGCAGCAGAAATCTCTCCTTTGTTCTTCTCTACCGCCAAAACACTCTCAGCAATCAACATTCCCTGCTGCAAGCCCTCCTCAGCCCAAAGTTCTCACTAAAATACTCCTCTATATTCCTCGGACCACCGAAAATCCTTCCTGCAGCCAAATCTCCCTACTACAGACTCACCAATGTCGAAATACTTGGTATCCATTATATTCCTCTGTCATAACTCTTCCTGTTGTCTGAATCTTTTCCTGTTGCAGACTCATAGACAATTCTCCCCACATCCTTCCAGCAGCAGCAGCAGCAATAGCTCTGCTCATCCCTCCAGCTGCGGCAACACCAGATTTTCACTGCTAGCAGCAGCGATAACTTTTGACTTTCCCTGTCACGTGCTTCCCTCCACCAGTTTCTTCTTGCAGGCTTTCAGAACTTCCTGCTACCCAGAAATCTTTCTGTTAGCACTCTTCTCTTTTGAAAGTATCCTGCTACAGACCCCCTCTCTATAGACCTTCTTCCTCGGTAGACCCTCCTAAGTCCAACGCAACTACAGCAGCTGTCGGAATCCTTCATGGAACCATCTGTCTTCTGTAGGCCCTATGAAGCTTTTCCTTGCAACAGGCCCTCCGCCATAGCTTTCCCAACAACAAGCGGAGCTTCTATCAGATTCATTCACGGAACCATCTGTCTTTTGTAGGCCTGTCTCAGAAGCAACTCCCTCCAGCTAGCCCTCCGCCGTAGTTTTTCCTTACAACTGGCCATCCTCTAGAGCTTCTCCTTGCAGCCATCAACGTTTGAGTACTCCCTGAAGGCTGTAAAACTCCCTAAAGGCCGTAAAACTCCCTGCAGACCCTCCTCTGTTCTCCTTTGCCATTGAAACTCTCCCTGCAGCCGAAATCCTTCTGTTGCAGTCCCTCCTCTGTTGGAATCCTTTTAGCCGACCTGCAAGCCCTCTTCCAAAGCTCGTCTTCTTCTTAGCAAGGGAATTCTCCTTGTATTATCTCCTCTGTTCAATTTCTGCCATTGTAAGCAGACCCTCCTCCACCCAAAACTATTCCCTGCAGGCAGTCGGAGCTTCCTCAGCTGGATTTTTCTGCATGTCCTTCCGTACTCTTCCCTGCAGCAAAAAAGTCTCCCTGTTGTAGGGCCTTTGGAATTCTCCTTGTAGCTGAAAACGTCCCTGTTACAAGCCCTCATCTGGAATTTTTCCTTCAACCAATCTTCCTACTACGGATCCTCCGCCAGAGCTTCTCCCAGTTGCAGGCCCTTTCTTGCCTCTTCGCTACAAGTATTCTTTCTTTTTCCCTGCTAGCCTGACCCTGTAGCTTTTCCTGCAAGTTATCTACTTTCTTGCATACTTCCCTGCAACATTACTTGCAACCTTTCATTTCCTAAAACAGCCTTCCTACTTGCAGAGACAGTTAAAATTGTATTCAAAACAAAGCAATAAACTAGAAGTATCACTAAATACTCTTGGGTTGATAACTAAGTACGTGATGAAGACTTCAAGTTCTACAATGGAGGTTAGCATTAAATTAGAGACTAGAGATTCTATTCAGACAACTCTTGAAGTCTCTAACTTTATCAAAAATCATAAACTCAATGGCTAAAACTACCTCCATTGGTCTCAATCCGTGTTAATGTGTATTTGTGGTAAAGAGAATAATAAACATCTCACAGGAGAAGACAATTTTTGATATCACTAAGGCCAACCATCGCACATGGAAGAATCAAGATTATATGGTTATGTCTTGACTAATCAACTCAATGACTACTAAAGTGGGAGAATTTTTTGTTATACAAGACTGCAAAAGAAATATGGGAGGCTGCAAGAGAAATATATTCCAGCAAAAAACAATGCAAAGTTGTGTAAGCGTCACCCAATAACTCAACGCCTTAACCAAATATTAACTACAGTTGGATATGTTTGAGACACGTGTGTGAAAATGTTCACATGATGCAGTGATGTTTAAATCCATAATCAAAAAGAAGAGAACTATCATATTTCTTGTAGGACTAACTAGGGAATTGAATGAAGTGACAGAGAGGATTATGAAAACAAAGCACTTTCATCTACCTCTGAAGTCTTTGTTGAAGTCGGGAGAGAAGAGAGTAGAAAGAAGCTGATGCTGATTGAAAGTGTGGTTTCACCAAGTACTGAAAGCTCGGCCCTACATACTCATAATTCCTCCCATCACCCAAAACACTAGAATTATCATCCCAAATGTGACTATTACAAAAAGATTGGTCATATCAAAGAAAATGTTAGAAACTTCAAGGAAAACCTGCAGACTGGAAACTTGGACAGAGAAAGAAAGATCAAGAGGAAAATACTAATGCCGCATTCGAAAGATAGGCTGAAACATTCACCAAGGAGCAGCTTGAAGTACTAATAAAACTCTTTGTAATTCAAAGCTGCAAAATCAACCTCGTGACACACAACTGGTGGAGTAGGGGGAATGTAAAATACACCAAAGCTCTTAATTTCAGCACCTCTCAAAATTCAATACCAAGTTTGGTCTCCACAATAACATTTACGACCAAGCTTGAGGAATGTAGAAATTTGAGAAAATTTAGTTCCTTCCAAATCTTGGAGGATTTGATTGAGCTATCTTACGAAACCTTTGATTTAGTTTATTCCCTTCTTAGTTTATATTTTTCTATTTTTATTAGAGTTATTTTTTCCTAATTTAGGTGAGACATGATTGTTAAGTTTCAAAATAAGGAGGTTTTAATTTTCCTTATATATGTGTCTCCTATTTGTGAATAATAAAGAAAACATTTTTTCCTCCCCAAATAATTCGACACATTCAAAACACTAAATATTAATTTTAGTATTTTTAAAAACATATAAATTTATTTTTAGAAACAAAAAATAAGAATATAAAAAAACGCACTAAACAAACTTGTTTTAAGAAAAAAAAGAAAAAAAAATTGATCTCAAACAAGCCTTTCGATATCACTTTTGTTTTCTATTTTTATTTTTGTTTTTACCTTTGATTTTTAAAACATATTTGGCTATTATAACTTTTGTAGGTTTTTATTTTGTTATTAAAAACACTCAAAGCACCTACATATTTTTTTTGAGAATTTTTAAAAAATAATAACCAAAATCAAACATGTTTTAATTTAAATCAAAACATAAACAAAACAAAATAAAAACAAAAAAATAGAAAATAAAAAACAAAAATGATCCCATATGGTGCCTTAATTTCAATCAAAGTGCCTTTTATGAACCAATACTTTAACCACCAGTATGGAGCAAGCAGATTCAAATCAAGCAGAGTTCATATCCAACTAAAGCTTGGCCAATTTGTCTTAATAAGCTTAAAAGAGGCCCTTCCAGAGTTTTTTTGAGGAAAACCAAATTAACAGGAATCAATCTGCATTAAATCCTCAAAGCCTACCTTCTTGTAATAGTTTGTAAGCACCAGTTGAAAGTTCCTTCAGATTAACAAGAACAATGGCATTCTGAAGAGGTCTTGTAAGTTGTTCTGACAAGGGAACCAAAATTCCCATGCTTATGTCGATCAGCCTTTTAAGAGCTAATCTCTGATTAAAAGCAATATAAGCTAGTTAGCAGACACCCTTGAAGAAATAAATTGATCAGAAAAGAATATGTAAAAACCGAGTGCAGATAGCACCAAGTCATTCAACAGTAATGTTGGGTTGACCCCATGAGCCCGATGATATGATAATCACAAATATATATTTGGAAATAAGAAAAGTGTCAAATTAGTCCCCTAACCTTTTGTGACCTTTTGGAGGAGGTCATTTTAGTATGAGACTTTATAGAAATGTCAATATTGTCCCAAGATTTTTTTAATATGGGCTAAAATAGACCCAATGGAGGACTATTTTAGCCCCAATTTAAAGGCTCCGAGGAATATTTTGATATTTTTATAGACTCTGTGACTAAAATAGCCCCGTGCGAGCAGTTAGAGGGCTATATTGACACTTTAATCAATTGGCAAAACTAATGCTTATGTTATATTACAAGAACCAGAGCATGCATAAATCTTGAGGCAATTTTTAGCACGCTTACCAAAATCGCAATCGAATGGTCCAAAACTTCAACAGAAGGGTCTATTCAAGTCCTTTAAGTAAATTTATTTTGGGATTTTTAGTAATTACAAATATACAAAATCCATAGCTCAAAAGTTTTATTGAACTCTCCTGGAGTAAACAAGAAAAGAGATTTTATTTAAAAATAATCAAAAATTATTTTGAGCTATATACCTTACAAGAATTACATCAAAAGACTATAAAAAAGTACATTGATGGTATATATGATCTTGATTCGTATGGTTGGTTCGTGCATCTGAATTATATTGTATGAATATTGGTTTTGAACATTTATAGTGGATAAAAAACCTAGTCTTCTACATCTTCCAGCCGACATTGCAGATTTATTGAAGCTTTGAGCTTTCCCTAAAAATAAGAAATGACCTATTTTGATAAAATTTAATGTTGAATACAAAGCTAAAGCCCATTATGTACGGGCTCGATTAGAGAGTTTCATTTTACAATTACAACACCCATCATTCAGTGCTATAATAATATTGCAAAGATCCACACTACTAACAGCTTTGTATTTCATGAAAAACAAATATATTAAAATTGATTATCATTTCATTCAAAATGCTATAGTTGTTAAAAATATTGTCACTCATAATCAAGTTTAAAATAAATACCTAATATTTCTTTCAAAAGTACTAGCTCCATGACCATTCTCTTTACCATGTAATAAACTAAAACTAACAGTATATATGCTCTAATTTGATAGGGAGTGTCAGTGCCATTAAAAAAAAAAAATCATACAAGTACTACATATAAATTGAGCAGTGCAGGCTTTCGTAGAACCTTGGTAAATTGTACTTATTCACCTATTTTAAATAAAGAGAATCTCTATTGAAAACCACAAAAGAAAGGATACTTCTCAACAATACTCTTGTATTTTTGTTTTCTAAGAGGTTGTTTGGAATCAATTGTAATTTTGTTTATTATTATTATTTTTATTTTTCTTTTGTTTATATTTTGATTTGAATTAAAACATGTTTGGTTATGTTAGTTATTTTTAAAAACACTAGAAACACCTAAAAGTGTTTAGAATATTTTAAAGAACAAAAGATGTTGTAGTATTTTTAAAAGCAATGTGACTTAAATAAAAAAAACAAAAAAAAGACAAAAAAATTATGTTGACCAAACATATATTCAAAAATCAAAGCAAAAGTGAAAACAAAAACATAAAATAAAAGTGATGCCAAGCAAAACCTTGTAACAAGTGAGCATTTGTTGGGCGTCAAAAATTAATCTGCAATTATATGAAGTAAGCTAGATCAATCCCAATCTCCAGTTCAAAATGTAATGAGACATGATCGCGCACCCCGGTGTGTGATAGACCATAATTAAGCTATAACACTATTCAGCTTTGTATTTCATCAAAAACAAATATATTAAAATTGATTATCATTTCATTCAAAATGCTATAGTTTTTATAAATATTTGTAACTCATGATCAAGTTTAAAATAAATACTTGATAGTTATTTCAAAAGTTCTGGCTCCACCACCATTCTCTTTACCATGTAATAAACTAAAACTAACAGTATTTATGCTCTAGTTTGATAAGGAATGTCAGTGCCATAAAAATAAAAATAAAAATTCATACAAGTGCTTCATATAAATTGAGCAGTGCAAGCTTTTTTGGTAGAACCTTGGTACATTGTACTCATTCACTTGTTATGGTAGTTATTTTTAAAAATACTCAAAACACCTAAAACTTGTTTAGAATATTTTAAAAAACAAAAATGTCTTTTAGTACTTTTAAAAACAAGATTATTAATTTTTTTAAAAAAAACAAAAAAAAGACTTATAAAAATTATGTTAACCAAACAATATTCAAAAATAAAAACAAAATTGAAAACAAAAACATAAAAAAAGTGATGCCAAGCAAAACTTCGTAACAGGTGAGCTTTTTATTGGGGGTCAAAAATTAATGTGCAATTATATGAAGCAAGCTAGGATCAATCCCAATTTTCAGTGCAAAATGCAATGAGACATGATCGCGCACCCCGGTGTGTCATAGACCATAGTTAAGCTTTAACTCTTTTCAGCACATGTTATAATACTATATTTTCCTAAATGGAAATCAAAGGATTTTGAAATTGATCTTACAGCATCAGTATCATCTATAGAAGGAAGCTCACTCAAGAGAATGGAGTCTACTGTTGCGAGATCCTGAAACAATATTAAGATTTATCACAAATTAAGATATTACAAGGATACCTCGCTTATCATTTAATTTGCCAAAAGTATATGATGCAAGGATAGAAGCGATAACCTTGAATGGCATGCCAACTACAAGCTTTGCTGCAAGCGACCTGTAGAGAAGTTCAGGTGTCTGGCATAAATAAAAACTCAATTTTAACATAAATCATCAAAATAATAATTGGATATATCTAGTAATTTAGAAGATCTAAAACTATTACAGAAACAATAATAACAACAAAACTTTATCCCACTAAGTGGGGTCGGCTACATGAAACATTTTTCTCCAACGTGTCCTGTTGAGTGTCATATTTTCATTTATATCTAAAACAATTGTTGGTTTTTTCTAATTTAAACACACCCACATGTGCTATTGCTGAGCCGATTTCCTTGAACATTTGTTCAGTGACGAAATGTCAAATAATCAAAAGAAGATTGTGCTCTATTGAATCGTATCATAGCATATAAACAATTTTATTATAGCAAAAAAAAAAGGCTTCACAAAAAAAAAAACTCAGAAAAAAACTTTAAACATTTAGGATATGATTATGAAGCCAAAACCTACTCTGAGCTTATCTAAGGAGACTGACATAAGAACGGAGCCATCACGATGCAGAACCCCTCGATAATCCACCTCTTCACCCTAATTCAAGAAAAATTTGTCAGGATTGTCAGAAAACTATTCAATGCTAAAGAATGGTCGCGTGAGCTAACCTCCTTCTGAACTGGTAGCTGACCATTTCGTCTTTGGAAATCAAAATAACGTCTGTTCTTCTCTTCAAAAGGGGCCTTTTTGAAAGATTTACATAGAAAAGCATAAACAGCACAAAACATCAGTAAGACTAATAAAATTATAATTATGTTATATGTAATGTGGTAGTTATTCAATTTCAAATAAGCATAGCCAAAATATAGAGCTCTACCACTCCCTTTTGAATGTTCGCAGCCCTCATGCCCAGGCTTGCCAGTTTCCTACAAGGATCAATCTCTTCTTCTGGTGGCTCGGTAAGAGATACCCTAATAGTATCGCCCAAACCATCCTGCAAAAAAATAAGAACTGAAATTTAAATTTTGATTATGCTTGCATTACTAAAATGAGAACGAAAAAAAAGGCTCTTCAACAATCTAGAAGTTTGCAGGAATGCTTAACATGCAGACGATGAGACAAAAAAAGCAATTTAATATTGATCTTCCAGGGTGTTCCGCTAAAGAAACTGTTGTGCTAAAAGGGCCTTCCTTGTCACCGGGAAACCATTAAAGATAGCCACAATAACGTCACAGAAATTATATAAGAAAACAGTGGCACATTTCATTGCCTTACTACCTGTTTAGCGCAGCTACGCGGCAGCAGCACGGTCCGCCGCCGTATTTTTCGTCCCTTTCAAATATATTTTGCCCTCATTTTAAATGACACTACACGTTGAAATACTGATTTCACAACGCGCCACACAGCCTCTGTTACGCGTTCTATGTCTTATGCGGCTGCCCTATGCTTGTAAAGGAAGACTCTAGCATGATATCAATAGACAAAAAAACATCAGCCAATCAAAATATGGGAAGAATTCAAGGACCAATTTTTGGAGCATTTCAGAACCACACGGAGAAGGAATTCACACGAGCAATTTTCTGCAATGATCCAAAAAGAAAACGACATAGATGTCGGCCGCTTAAGAGAAGGGCTTGAGGATTTAATTTAATTTATATATATGTATTGATTTTTGAAAATAAAATATTAAGTTTTAAAATATGAGAATGAGAAAGGACGGATCTCATTCGTTAAGTAGTTTGGATGAACGAGTGTAATATTGCGAGTAACGCATCTATTCCGAAGAATAGACACTCTACTCGACAATATCGCTCGATCAAATAAACCACAAAATTCATGACATCCGTTCTGGTCTGCGAACATTTATGTGGATCGACAAATTCACTATTTAATACAAAAGAATTAAACGGGGTTTATATTATCTGAGTCTTTAAAACTCCCTATAGAATGCAGCACTATAGTTAATTACCCCTCAACGACCGAAGTCACTGGAGAAGCTCTCGATTTAGATCGCGGGTTCTATCTTCATGATCAAAAGGTAGGGTTTTCAACGAAATGAGTAGTAGGAAATCCGATAGGTGAAAGGTACGAAGTGAATCGGTTATTTCCGAAGTCGAAAGAAGGGTAGGGGATGTCACGAATCTCGAGGAGGACCTCGAGGACGTCCGAGACTATCCATGGTTAGGCTTTAAATTTTGGAAAGGGATTTATTTTAATTTAATCCCGCAAATTAATTATAGGAATTACATTTGCGATAATGTCCCGATTACGCAAACTACGCCGAAAGACAATGAGGGCATACGTCGTATCGGACGACAACCTCTGAACCTAAGCGAGTTAGGAGCTTATATCGCACGGGAGAGCTCGTCAGGCTAAAAGAAAAGGTGAGGGTTTATGTTGCACTGGCGGACTACTCGAAATCCTAAGAGCCATTATTTAAGCTTAAGAAGGGGTTTTCTTGATGTCGACACGAGTTTCATTGAAGAAGATTGGCATGCTTACAGACCGCGTCTCCAAGCTCCACGTCGTAGAAGATCATGATTTAAATTAAAGTTTTAAATTAAAGTTGGACATACGAACCATTTATTTCGTTTTATTGTGAGCTGAGTGTGTACAACAGTGATGGTGCAGAAGAAAAGAAGCGATAGAACGGGAGCATGTTATAGTGAATAACATAAAGACCTATCACAAACGTAGATGTCTGCTCAAGTTAGTGAAACATGCTAAACTCAAGCGAGAATAACATGCTTCACGACAAGTAAACACGTCTTAAGAAGATATAGTATCTGAAAGTAAGAATTAAACTAACGAGGATATATCTTCGAAAAGTAAGCAGGTATAACGATAAATAAAGTAAATGATAGTGTTGCGAAGTACGTATGTTTCGCTTCATCCATGCGTACTGTTATTCATTGTTTATTATTATTTTCATATTTTTATTATTTTACGCGAAGAGTCGTTAGCGCAGTGAAAAGCGAAAGTAAAAGTAGTGGGCGAAGCACCAGACTAACGAGAGTCTTACGGTACGTACAAAGAGACGAAGTGCGAAAACCTAACAAGAAAAACGAAAGAAAGACGGCGAGAAAACGAAAAAATCGTGAGAGAAAAACCGGAAAATCGAGAAAGAAAGAAGAACGTCCGTGAAAACTCCGAGAAAAGTCACGAACGAAACAAAACAAAGTCGTAGAAAACCGCAAAGAACACGGAAGAAACTCACGAGATGGCCGCAAACTCACTGAAACCGTAAGAAAGCCATGCAGGCATCTGAAAGAAAGACCAGTAATGCACGGTGGTGTTACGGACTCGTAGCCGTGCTAATATCCGGACTCGAGCGTCGACTACTGCACCAACTTTCTGCGAAGGCGAGCCTAATCCGACTCGAATGAACCAACAGTGACCTTTATAAATTTTTCACACATTTCATTTTTTGTTTACGTATGCAAGTAAAACCGTAGTGTAGGTAAATTCGTGTAGTAGTGGAGGTGACTTTGTATTTTTTAAACATATGTATTTTTATTGTTTTTAAAATATTTTTTAATTCACGGGTTGATCTACCCTAATGGAGTCGAGACTACGAATATCCTGGCATCGGCTCGAGTAGAAACCCCAGGACGGGAGAACGGTTCCGTGGTTCTCGCTCTACTCTCTCTGAGTCTCGGAGTCGGCGGCCTCATTCTACGATTCTCGTAATTTTTCTTTTCGAGTCTTATCAATGTCCCCACCGCACTTACTAGCACTGCTAGCGACCCCATATATAACCTAGGGAGTTATATATGCACACCTACACGTCCCCGTAGGTGTGTCTTTGAGCTGAAAACGAGGTGAAACCAGGGACGAGAGGTCGAGGAAAGAAGGAGGAAAGCGGTTCACCTAACACAAATTCGTAAAAGAAAGTGAGCCGATTTCCAACAATCGAAAACAATGAATCACCATGAACTCCCGACCGTCCTCACATATCCCACAAAAGGGACCTAAAGGCACGTCGACACTCTCGAAGGGGATGAGGACTAGACCCCTAGGAACACACTCCTTTTCCCAAACAAAGATCGTAAAATCAAGAAAAATGTAAAAAGAAAGCCACTGCTCGGTCCTGGACCTGTGCCACTAAACCGAGAGTCGTTATCACAAAATTTCAAGCTTTCGTTATTTTTAAATTCAAAATCCAACTTCCATTTCATGCCACGAAATTGGGCCTTAAGCAAGTGCTGAAACAAAGGCCATACATATATCAATATCAATTTATCAAGCAATTGCTAACCTCATGCTCGCATTTTTTTTAATCAAGCCTCAACATTTAACTTTCAAGAATTAATTGAAGCAAATAAGAGACGTTTTTATATTCATCCAAACCATCTCATAAGCAAGTGTAACAGGAAGCAAGAAAGAAATAACATCACCACATCCATGAACTCACTTACCAAGGCCCTCAACCAAGACAAAAAAACAAAAGGGAGGCCCACGGCCAAAGTCACAACAGAGGAGGCAACAAGAGGTAAAGCCCCTACCAAATTTAAATTGCCACCATGAGGCTCACGGCCAAGGTTCAACAAGAGGGTAGCAAGGTAAAATTTCCCACAATTCAAACCACCACAAGTGAAGCTCGCGCCGAGGCCCCCAACCGACCACTCATATTACTTCCAGCTCAACACAAAGCCAAAACAACCCTCCCAAGCCTGCTGGAAAACTTTCAAAATCAAGTCCAAACATACTTTAAACCAAGTCCAACACACAGCCCAGCAGATCTCAACAAACACCCAAAGCTAGACTCACACCCGAACTCCACTACGAGTCAGAGGAACAGTGCCGAGCAGACAATAAACAAAGTAACAAAAGTGCCCTCAAGCCAAGTGCTTGAAAGGACGAGAATCGACGAGACAGAACAGAAAAAGGAGCGGATCCCTCCCTAAATCCAAATCCAAATGCCGTGAAAGAGGATAGCGCAAGAGCAAAGAATGACAAAGAAAAAGCGATCCCCGATTTCGGTGCAAAGGGGAGGCTAGCAGCGAAGAAAACACAAAGAAACGAGCCCCTTATGTGCATGGGGCTAGTGCTAGCAACGAGAAACACAAAATCGAGCGACGACGAGGCTTGAAACGTATCTCAAAAGCGAGAGAAAAACGAGGCTCAAAATAGGGAAAACAAAGCCAACAAAAACGGCTCCCAAAGCTCTTTTAAAAACGAAATAAAATTTACTTTCAACCAAGATCATAATGAGCCAAGATAGGGCTTGAAATTTCAGCTAAACATAAAGCCCAAGTAAGCACTTCCATACTTCCAACACATCCAAGCATGAAATCTCAATATATTTCAAATGAAAATAAACATAGAACCCTCTTGAATCAACTCAAGCTTCCCTCGACATGCTTTCCTTTTTTTTTTTTAAACAAAGAAGCAGTAGAAGGAGCAAAAAGAGCAAGCTCCACATGCATATAACTACATAAACCATTCCATATTCTACATCAAGCTATCATGAATAAAGGAAATAGAGGAGCCATAGCATGCTATTTTAACCATGAAACCGTGTCCAACTAAGAAAAGCAGTGTGTAGATAGCCTCAAATATAGAAATTAGAGCTAAAGGAGCTCATACCTCAATGAGAGCTCAAGCAAACCACACCACAATCCAACAGCAGGGACCGAACGAGCAGCCAAGTCCCAGGAACTTCAGGGAGCAAAGCCAACAGCACCCCTACCTCACTCAAACACAAACTCAGGAAGAATCGTGAGCAGCAGAGAAGAAGAAGAGTGAAGAGAGGGAGAGAAAAAGACAATGGCAGCACCCTCACAACCAGCCAACAAACTCACTAACAACCAACAAAAACAGCCAACCCTAGACCCTTCCCAAAATGAGGCTTATATAGCCGGTCTCAAGAAGAAGAAACCACACCTACCTGAGAGCCTCGGCAAGAGTAGAAGAGAGGCTGAAAAGGGGGCGACAGGGGGCGAGAGTGGCGGCAGGGAAGGCCGAAAGCGCCTGCCATGGACAGAGAGCCAGAGGAAGTGGCGAGATCGTAGGGACCATGGTCGAAACCGCGCGAGAAGAGCTGGGCGAGGGCTCCGGGATCGAGAAGGAGAGGCGAGGCCTCATGTGCGAGAGCACGAGTGAGGGAAATAGGATTTAAGGTTTTAATAGGATTTTAAAAGAAAATAAAATTTATTTTAATAAAATAACGGCAGAATTTCGCGTCGCGAACCCGCGCTCGAAAACATAAGCGAGTTATACGTCTTTTCCTAAGAAATTCGACGTTTCGGACGCAACGGCGCAGATCCGTTTCGCGATCCGAGGTCGTTCGGAGAACCTCGTCACCGGTCGAGTCGAAAGTACGTCGAGTTCGGTCTCGTCGAAATTCGACGATCTCGATCCGTTGCGGAGACTTGAAGACGTCGAGGCCGTGGCTCGAGGATTTGCTGTCGGTGGTCGAAAAATGTGCACGATACTATCCTAAGGTCCAGGTGGTCCTATAGGAACTCGATTTGGAGTCCTAACGTCAATTCCAACCTACCTCGCTCGTGAGTTGGAGGTCGGAATTTCGTCCGGGATTCCAAAAGAGTGTCGAAGTGGTTTCGAGCATTCTAAAACGAGGTAGGCCCATTGCTAAGAATCTAAGATCGTTGGGGAAGCTCCTAAAGCTAGAACCCTAAATCCTAGGAGGAAAGCTAATCCTCGACAAAAGTGAGGTCAACAATGGATTATATAGAGAAATATGAGATGTTATCTGATCGTTTGAGAGAGATACCGGAAGAAAATTGGAAAGAAACTTCATGAAATTGTTGAAGCCAAAGATAAGCACTTCGCCAATTGAAACTGTGGGGATTGGGGAAACTTTGAAATTAGCACAACTAGTTGAAGCATGGGCTAATAGGTGCAGCACGGGTGAAGCGCCATACTAAACTGCTACAACCACGATGATACAAAAAGCTCAAACACAGAAGTCCAAAGGGAGGCTCTCCGGGACAAGAATAATGGGCCACGAGGTGACACACAAATGTATTTCAGGGACAGAGATGGAGGAGAAGCGCGCCAAGGGGTTATGTTTTCGATATGATGAGAAGTTTGCCCCATGATACCATTACAAGGATCGGACGTTACAAGTTATCACAGTGTGTGATGAGGAGGCAGAAGATGCAGAAACAATAAAAGGTTGTGGTGAAGGAGGAACACCCTCACTTAATGTGGCAGAAGTCGCATTAAAGTCGACGATGGGGTTAACACCAAAATATATTATGAAACTTCGAGGACATACCAGAGAGCATAAGGTAGTGATATTATTAAATATTGGGGTCACCCACTACACCATCTCTACTCAAACAGTGAAGCAGTAGGGGCTTGAGATGGTTGACACAAGGAAGTTTTGGAGACATGATGGGAACGGAACAGATGGAGAAGAGCATGAGAGTTTGTAAAGGTCTAATAGGGCATTCATGTGATGGAGGATATTCTTCCATTAGATTCAGGGAGCACAAACGTGATATTGAGTGTGAAATGGTTGCAATCCTTAGATAAGGCAAAGATGAAATGGAAACTCTTGACCATAGAGTTTCAATGGAGAGACAAGATGGTGGTACTTAGCGGTGACCCTAGTTTGTACAGAACCTTGGCGTTAGTGAATCCATCGAAGGTGGTTGTTACGTTAGAGTGGCCAAAGACAATGATGAGTGTACCAATGCTGACGTTACCAAATTTCAATTAACCTTTCATTGTAGAGTCGGATGTTTAGGCTATGGATTAGGCGCAGTCCTAATTCATAAGCTTCAGTAATGTCAACGACCCATCGCTTCTCTCAATCAAGTGCTAGCTCCAAGAGTCAGACTAAAGTCAATTTATGTGTGGCAGTCGTACAACTTGACCTAGCAGCAATTGTCCTTTTTCACCTTGAGGATAAGGTCTAATTTTTGGAGGGGAGTAATGTCATACCGGTGCTTAAGGGCAATTTAGTCTCTTATTAGTTATTATTGTAAGGTATAAGCAGTACTCATTATGCTTAGGGTTAGACTATGCTATGAGATCATATATTGAGTCTTAAGATTAGAGTTTGGGAGAGATCGCCTTTCTCTCAAATTGTAGGTGTTAAAAGTTATTTAGGGAGAGATCGACTATCTTTTGAATTATAGGTGCTTATCTTTTAATTATTTAAGTTGTGTTGTTTGTGTTATTAAAACAATATTTACTTTCCCAAATTTCGATAAAAAACACGTCTTCTTTCCTATCATAGCTCTACTGCATAAATAGTTGTATCTAGTTCTCCTAAAAAACAAGTATTGCAAGATCTTTAGAAGTATGCATTAACATTCATGCATAGGCAATTACATGATAGTTTAACTCTGAAATTATTAGACAATTGCATGCCCTTTTGATTCATGTAAACCTACACTTGTATTAATTAGTAGATTAATGCAAATGTCACATAATAAAATAATATATGTATGAAGTAAGAAAATATTGTATACATGAATGCTTGTATGTGCACGCTAAAAAGAGGAGTTCACCCCTGACGATATTGCTTGAGGACACCAAAGTACCTACGTGTGTAAATATTTTTCTACCATATCAGAAAATAATAAAACATAAATCACTAATCATTTTGCCAACAGGTGAATAAACATCTTACCACCTCAAACAATCGTGTAATTTAGACCACAAACTATTATGCTGACGGGATAATGAGTGAGTAGGCATTTTTACACCTCGGACAATCGTGTAACTTAGATCATGAATCACTGTGCCGACAAGATAATATTGATCAGAGATGTGTTAAGTTATATTTCAACGGTGCTCCCAAGAGGATGTGAAAGTTAAGAGTATAAAGTATATTACGCTTAAGAAATTATACCTTGAAAAATTAAGTAAAAGACAATGCACGTAGAAATTCTAGGTTTCTTCCATGAGAATACATAATGAACATATGCTATAAATTATTATGATTTTTTGTAATATACTAGGAGAGATCAACAAACCTATTATCTTTTCTTTTTCCCGCATTATTATAGTTTAGAAAAGTGATTACTCCATTATGTTATTTTATATAACTCAGCATGTTATTTTAATATTTTTTATGTTTAATTTTTTGAATGAAAGATGAATACCAAATAAAATATGTGCACAGAAGGCGACATCAGTGACCTGAAAGGAAAACTTTTATTTGGTCAATTAAATCATTTTCTTTAATGGCTCTTTCAATTCATTTGCATTGTAAATTGTTAGTGATAACAAAATAAAAATAGAATTAAAATGTAGAAAATTTTAAATTTCATCGTCTAACTCTTCGTTAGCACCTTCATTAACTCTGTGCGACGGGCCGAATTGGGATAAAGACTAGCAGCAATTTAAGTAAAACATATAATAAGTTAGTTTATTTCCATTTCGTTAATATGCATCCTCAATGCCCATTTCTGAATGCAGCCTAAATGCTTGGAATAAATAAAGGGTCATACAGTTATTTTATAGACGAATACCCATGTTGAACTCTTAACTTAATGCATCCTCAATAAATAGCTGCATCTTTGCCTCTCCAGTTTGATCTTCTAAGCTTTACTCTGACTAATCTTCTAGATACAATCAAGTAACAAAGGGATTACTTTCTATAGTAAAGGTGGTTGTTTTCGGGTCAAACAAACCCGATAAATTTCAGCTAAGTTCAAGAACTTGACCAAAGTTACACCAATGAAAGAAAACTATGAGGCCATTTGGCCAAAGTAGACAAAATCTCAAAAGATAAGAATTCAAGCTGTAACATATAAAGGACTAAGTTTCTATGTAATTATTTAAGATTAAAGGTAATTTTTTGATTGAGTTCCAGTTAACTAAGGGTTTATTTGGGATCAATTTTACTTTTTGTGTTTTTTTTTTCCTCTTTTGTTTTTTAAAACATGTTTGCTTAATGTATTTTTTACATGTTTTTATTTTTTATTTATAAAAAAATTAGTATGTTTTTAAAAGCGCTCAAAATAACTTTTAGGTGTTTTGTGTGATTTTAAAAATAACCATACTTTAATCAATAGCCAAATATGTTTTTATTTCAAATCAAAACATAAACAAAAGATAAATATATATAAAAACAAAAATTATCTCAAACGGCCCTAAATATTTTGAATATTATTCTTCACCAGACAGACCACCTAAAAATATTTTCATGCAGGCAGAAAATGTCTTGTAATTTCGATTGTCAATTTAAGTAAAATTAATACACTAGCCAATTAAAAGTAGCAAATAATATATAAGAGATTAAAAGATAAGAGGAGTGCATAAACCTGAAGCAGAGTTCCAATACCAATTGCAGATTTCATTCGTCCATCTTCACCTTCACCAGCTTCAGTTACGCCAAGGTGGAGGGGGTAATCCCAGCCTTGAACATACATTTCTGCTACAAGTAACCGATACGCTTGAACCATGATTACTGGGTTACTCGCCTTCATTGAGAAGACGAAATTGTGGAAATCTAACTTTCGGCATATCCTTGCAAACTCAAATGCAGACTCTACCTGCATCAGATTTAGAATATTTGAGATATTCAGAACTAGTAGTAATTAATATAATTGGGAAATTTTGGTGGCATAAATAAAAACCACAATCACCATTCCCCTAGGAGAATCACCATAATAGCTCATTATACGATCAGAAAGACTTCCATGATTTGTACCAATACGTATTGCCCGGCCAAATTTCTTGCATTTATCAACCAATGGAGAGAAAACCTGTTCTAATAGAGAAAAACATCACGGTAACCTGATTATACTATAGGACAATAGCATAAAGAAAGATATATAATGAGCCCTCAAACTAAGATAGCCACAAGCAGTTTCAGCGGTAAAAGTGAATGTCTCCGGAGTAGAGAAGCAGCAAAATAACAGAATTAACATTCTTAAACAGAAACCTACGGAACCTATTGGTAATTTAAATTTTGAAAATGCAAACCCATAATTTGTTAATTCCGTTACCACTTACCAATAGGAAACATCTCACTAGCGTTAGAATGTGGGTGCATCTCAATTACTCATATATGTATGCGACAACTTGGAATGATAGCAGGTAAAGTTTGAGAGAGCCAATTTCAATTTAAAATTGAGCCAAGAACGACTAGAATCAACTATGTTTGATTTTAAGTCAAGTTTGAAGTGGATTCAAGTGAGGTCTGTTAACTTTAAAAAATAACTTTTATTTACTCAAAAAAATTATTATATGTATAAAATTATTCAAAATATGTTTACATGTGCTTTTTAAAAAAGAAATTCAAAAGAGTGTTGACATTTATCATTTTAAGTACTATATAAACCTCAATCCGATCCCCCTCCCCCTCCACCTCCCACTCCACGTCCCCCTCCACCTCCCCCTCCCCCTAAAGCATTGAGTAACAATCGACCATCCTCGTTTTCTTTTTTCAATAAACTGCACCTCAACTCCACAACATTAACAAACGAAAGAGGTGCTTTGTATCGCCTCAAACCATAAGATGATATAAAGAAGAAGGTGCAAATCCACAATCCTCATGCATATCAAACCATTCATCATTCAAGATTGGTCCATCTTCCTTACTCTAAGAATCTGTTTGGGGCAGCTGCAGCTTATTAAAAGGTAGTTGGGAAGCTGCTGAAAAATAATCTGAAGTTTAAAAAGCTACGGTGGCAATTACAATTTTTTTTTAAGTCGGACCGTAGCTAGAAAGTTGTCACCACACCTAGCCAGGACCGGTGGGAAAACACAGATTTCAACGACAACTTTTTGAAAAAGCTGTCAAAACGCAGTTTACCCAAATAGAAAAAACAGCTATGCGGTGCTGCACTGCCACCGCACCACCGCCCCAAACAAACTCTAAATAGCACCTCTCTCGCTTTCTCTCTCTCTCCCCCTCTCGCTCTCTCTCTCTAAACTACTTTTGGCCATAAAATTTCCAAATGTAAGAGACCTTAAATGAATCACAATTAAATAAATGTTCTTACCTCTTCAATATGCTCAATCTCCTTCCGATAATCTTCTTCAGAATACTCTAGTTTTACAAATTGTGCTCGCCTATCAGCTGCAAAATAAATTAACATAATAAGAAACTCCTTTAAAGTGAGTACAACGCTTCTAAGAAAATATAACTCATACAAACCAAAATTCCCAGGGTTGACCCGGATTTTATCAAAACATTCAGCCACTCTCAATGCAACAGAAGGTGCAAAATGTATGTCTGCTACAAGAGGAATATTGTAACTGAAAAGAAAAAGGAATTAGTTGCATAGAAAAAATAAATATTTAAAACTTAGGGGCCATTGGAATCACTTTAGTTTTTTATTTTTATTTTTGTTTTTAAAAACATGTCTGTTTAGTGTGTTTTTTATATGTTTTTATTTTTTGTCTCTAAAAATAAATTAACATATTTTTTTAAAACACTCTAAACAACTTTTAGATCTGTTAATTGTTTTCAAAAACAATCATACAATAATCAAATAGCCAAACACATTTTGTTACAATTCAAAATATAAACAAAACAAAATAAAACAAAAAAAAAAACCAAAAAAAAAGTGATCAAACGGCCCCATAATTTTCTTTTCTCCTACCCTTTTTGAACAAGAGAATTCTTTATGTCAAAGCAAGCATCAGCTTCTCTCTTTCCTTGAACTGTTATCCGGACAATATCAGCTCCTTTATCAGCTATCCTCATTACCTAGTGCAGGAAAATTCAATATAAAAAATACTAAATTAATATATGTAGCTAAAAAAGAAGCACACAATAACAAGAGAAAAGAAGAGCATCAAAGCAACTGATAAATAAATTAATAGAAAAATAGAAAACCCATATAAAAGTAATATCAAGAGATAAATAAATGGAAGCTTTACTTCTTCCACAGTTTTGGTCACATCCTTGGTATCTGAAGTAGTCATTGTTTGTATACGAATGGGATGTTCACTACCAAGGGCCACATTTCCCACCATCACAGTTCTAGTTATTCGCCGGACAGTCTTATGAACAGATTCACAGTACTTTTGCCGAGGCACTAAAACAGCAAGTTATTCAGCATTTCAGAAGTTTTTATGCAAAATAAAAAAAAAAAGAATAAGAATCACAACCTTTTTACTGAAAACAAAGAAGGAGCTTCTAATAAAAATCACTTACCAACCAGCATATGCTAATTCCTAATAAAGGGAAATTAACATACATACCACAAAATTCTTATTTATTTACATATGTAACACCCAAGGTTTGATATTTACATTTATAGGATATTGGTGTCATAACCCTATGTATGAAAATGTTTATTTCACTTTTAAAAAGATAGTGATGGTGGTATAAAGACTTTAGTGGAATGGATGTAAATATGAATGTTTAGGTGTTAGATATGCAAAGACATGAGAATTGTCTGGTATGTATGTAAATGCCCCAAAAATAAAACAATGAGCATTGAGCATTATAAAACATGAAATCCAGTTCTACAAAATGTAAACTAGATTTGCAGGTAGAGATTAGAACCTTGAAATCTCCCTGGAAAGTATTTAATACAGTTGTGATTTGAGGTAAGGCATGGAATTGCTTTTCTTTTCTTTCTCTTTTTCTTTTGGAATTAATGAATAAGTAAAGGGGATGATACCTAAGAGAGGACTTCCATCAGAAGCAGGCCGCAACTCAACCGTGTCTGCCCCAGAACTCGAATTTCTAATCACCAAGACCCTGTTTTTTATACGTCTTGGCTTCTTCTTGAAATTCGGAACAGAAGTAATCTCCGCAAAATCCACAGTTTTTGCAAAGCTTAAACCATAGTCAGTGCCCCTCAAAGTAGGAAAACAGGCTGAAATGGCTCCAGCTGCCATCATCTCTGCCGGTCGGCTTTACCTTCCACACAACCTAAGCGGTGTATATAAACATAACCATCAACAAGTCTGAATTGCTCAGAATTGACAATCAGGAAAGCTAAAAAGAAGCCCAGGAGGAGGAAGAAGAAGAATTCTCATAAAATAATGCTATTTTATCCACTCTCTGTCATCTATTCCCTACCTAAGTAGAATGCCAAATGGAGGGAAACCCCCCTCTTCAGGTCAAACTTTACACTTGACATCTACCATCCAACACTCCGACTGCTTAATATACAACAATCCGGCTCTTCAAATCATAATTAGAAAAAACACAAAAACCGATCAGCGATATCCCCCAAAATGAACTAAGAACACCCAATCCACGAAGACAACCAGAAGTCGCAAGCAACCAGCCAACACATAAATTGAAACAAAACAAAACAACACGAAAAAACATACTCAAAATTGAAACATCAACATTCGGAAAATCAATCTGACATCACAGACCTATGACAGAAACCAAAGTGCTGATTCCAATCAGCGCATTCAATAAAAATTGCTTGTAGTGGTGAAGTGAGTTACCAGTCGATAAGAATTGAGCAGGAAATGAAGAAGGCAAGTAGAACCTCCCCTTGTCTTCCGCCTTCTGGTTGGATTTTCTATCACTCAAGCTCGTGGAGAACATGTCCCCATTAATTAGCGTGTAAAGTTGCCGGCCCGTATTAATTTCATTTAAAACATGCACTTATAATAAAACAAAATTTTGATGCCAAATGTTAGGTAAATTTATATGCATGCGGCACTAATCTTATGGATTTACATACTAAGAAATATTAAATTAAGATACTATGCACGTAGAGTTATGTGCGGAGTCCAATAAAATCACTCTATATATAAGTGATAGAAAAATGAAAAAACGGTGCGGTAACACAGAAGTAACACGAGGGAATATTTATGTCGTATTATTCTGTATTATTAAGTGTTATTGTGGTAATTTTGATGTGTTGTTGACATTTTATTGTGTTATTATAACACGGGGAATATTTTCATAACACAATAACACATGAACAACACACAATAACACATAAATAACACAGGGGGAATATTCTCATGAGTAACACAGGAAATATTCTCCCTGTGTTATTTCGCGTTATTCAGATATTATTATATGTTATTCAGGTATTATTGATATGTTATTGTATTATTATAACACCTAGAATATTCTCATAACATAATAACATATCAAAAAGATCACAATAACATTTAATAATGTGGAATAACAATGAGATAATATTCACAGGTATTCTTTCGTATATACGCGTCGTTTTTTTATTTACGTATCACTTCACATAGAGTGATTTTATTAGGCTACGTACGTAGATTCTATGTGTGGAGTCCTGATGTAATATTTCTTTATTTACATAGATGACATCTAAATTTTAATATTTACATGTACAGTACTTTAAAGTTATAGAATTATTCATGAAAATATTGTAAGGGCGATTACATAAATAGTAGCGGAAACTTTTATATTTATGAAATCAGTTCTTTCCTTTAAGTGTTTTTAAATTTTCACTCAAATATCAAAATTTACAGTAAAATTTGAAATTACATTTTTCATTTTTAACAAATTCAATGATTTTATTATGAGATGCATTATTATTTATATTTAGTAGTTCAAATAATTTTTTGCAATTCTAATTTTCTAATAACAAAGTTTCTAGTGTGTGCATGTACTTATCCAAAAATTTATTTCACAAATACATCAAAAATTTATCTCTCTCACACACACACACGGATCCCACTACCAAAGTAAAAAAAAAAAAAAAAGTATATTTACTCGCTCTTTGATTTCACCGCCTAGCTTACAACTCACACATAGGGCTGCAAACGAGTCAAGCCTCGCTCGAAGTCGGGCTCGTGTTTGCTTCGTTGAAATTGACTCGTGTTTGAAATTGACTCATGTTTGAAATGGCTCGTGAACAGTATGTTTATGTTTGACTCGAATAATATTTTCCTATTCTTGTTTGGCTCGTGTTCGGCTCTAATTGCATCTTTAGAATATTAAATTATTATAATAATAATAATTTAAAAAAATAAAATAAAAATTTTATCTAAACAATTTTTAAGAAAACAAATTTCATACAAAAGTTCAAGACACTTATTAACTAAAAAAATTGCAAAAACAAATTTCATACAAAATTTTACACAATAAGAATAGTAATATTATTTTACAAAAAATTATAAGATATAAACCAATTTATTACAAATTTTACAATTAACAAACTAAACAAGAGTACAAAAATTACAAATGAAATCTGAAATAAAAATCAAAATCTAAAAAATAATTGTATTGAACATTTCATTTTGAAATTTACATTTTCTGCATATTATTATGTTTTACATTAACCTAAAAAAAAAATTTAAAAATACATTAAATTTAAACTCCAACTTTGAATTAATTCCTCGATTTTTATGGTTCATGCTCCAATAAATAGTGATTAATGATTAAACCAACATGAGATGTGGAGGATTATGGGGGAGATTCAGAAACGGAGGATCCGCCGCCGAGAATTCATTCGACCTGAAATTGAGCAGTAACATTTCATCGGCTCCTATAAGAGGTGAAATATTGCATCCGGACTCCGCACCTATTTCTACGTGCGGAGTCCAATGGTGGATTGACACGTGGCGAAGGCGTCCCCACCTATGCCACGTCGATTCGCCGCGAGATTTTACGCGAGGCCCGGCCCGAATCCAACACGCGACGTTTCGAAAAATTACTTTCGAACGTTTCGCGAAAATAGATAATAAATCCAACCTGCGACGTTTCGAAAAATTACTTTCGAACGTTTCGCGAAAATAGATAATAAATTTTATTTCATTTCGATTCATCTTCGTTGCCGTAACACTTCTTCCTTGCCGAAACAAGTATAGGGCAAAATCCAGGTACTTCTTCCTCGTCCGGACTCGACTCTGCATTAGTGAGAACGACACACCGCCACGAAAATTTCTTCACCGTGCGAGGACAGATGGCATCCGAGCAGTTCGATAAAATCCGAGTATCTTCGGTTTTTACGGAATAAGATGAATCTATCAATTCAAATAACCACTAGGCCTTCTCAATTGCCGTAATAGTATTCATCTGTCGAGCATGAATAGAAGTAATAACACATGAGTAATACATGAATAACTCAACTAACGATGATAGATAATACACGTAAACTCGTGATTTAGACAAGAGTAACCTTATAGTTGTTGGTGGTATGTCTACTTCTTGTGTTTTTTGATGTAATACGTGCATCATAGATGCCACTATTGATATTATGTTCGGTGTTTTTGTTATTGTTATTTACGTGTTATTTTTGTGTTGTGTTATTCATGTGTTACTACTCTGTGTTACGCATGTGTTATTCATATGTTATTTGTGATATTTAGTTGCTTATCGGTGTTATTCATGTATTACTCATGTGTTGCTTCATGTGTTGCTCATGTATTACTAATGTATTACTCGTGTTATTCATGTGTTTTTCTTGTTATTTAGGTGTTATCGATGTATTATTGTTGTGTTATTAATGTGTTATCCATGTATTACTTAATGTATTACTCATGTGTTATTTACGTTATTTTGGTGTTATCGATGTGATGTTAATGTGTTATTCATGAGTTAGTAATGTATTACTCATGTGTTATTTACGTGTTATTGGTGTATTATTGGTGTGTTACTTGTTGTTAGAGTAGTCGAATGTAACACAAAAATATTATTAATGTGTTACTAAACTTTTCTCTATTTACGGGATTATGAGCGCACGGACATTCGATTGTAGATGTCGTCCATCCGCGAGTAAGAGGTGCTTTGGACACGATCAGAGATCTCATTTCGGAGGAGACGGTTGATAATCTAAAACGGATGAGAGTGTTTACTTTCTTCGATATGCCGAGCATATCCACGGGACGATGTCACGACACCGCACGATTCGAGATGCTTGGGATCGTCGCCAGGAGACTCTTCCGTATGGGTGGAAAAGAGGTGAAATTGCATGCGGACCATGTGGCTCTCATAGTAGGAATGCCAAATAGAGGCGAGCCCGTTACATGGAAGAATAGTCCATTGTCCGACTTGGATGCGAGAAAATTGAAGGACCAACTAACTAACTTTTTTGCAGAACAATTTACAGCGTCTCGCTTCGAGGAGTTATATTTGAAGTTCATACTGACTAATTTATTCTTTCCTTCAAGTAATTTTCATGTGCCTGTAGAGCTTGTTGCCTTCGCTACGAATGCAGAAACTTTCACCTCATTTAATTGGCCTGCTTCCACATGTGAGATGATCCACAATCAATTGAACACGGTACTTGGAAAAACTAAGACGAGAATAAATTATTAGGTTACATTCGAGGTTTTATATTTCGTTATCGGTAAGTAATTCATGGGAATGTTAAACTTATCTCCCTTTGATCCTTTTCTTTTCATGTATTAACCATTATCATTCTTGTTTGTCCCTTTTGCAAATCCATAGATATGGTTTTACGAGCACACGGCCGTTATTAATCCTGTTGTTCCTGAGGCTAGACCTCGCTTGCTGAGATGGCCAACAAAGCATGGCCTGTCTGCTCAATAAATTCATGAAGCCTTTAAGAGGCTTGATCAAGCACAGGTAAGAAAATTATTTGATTATGACAATTCACGTGTTGTTCCTGTCTTACTTGTTATTGTAGCTTTATAAATTACCTGTCTTTCACATTGGAATGTAGGTTCATGACAGCTTTTTAGAAGTAACTGTGCGGCTTATTTTTTAGTTATGTGTTTTATTTGGAAAGGGGGTCGCCTACAGAAATTGTCGGCGAATTTTAATTTAATTTAAATAAATAATTTGAAAAGTAGTATTTGATTTTGAAAATAATTTTAAATTTGAAAATTTTAAGATATGAAATCAGATCGATCTCGCATTCAGAATAGTTTATATAAACGAGCATCGCACTTATAAACCGTGTATCTATCCCGAAAGAATAGACACATCGCTTGATAATGAGGCTCGATTAAATAAACTAGAAAGTTTGTGACATCCGTTTGGTCTGCGAACCAATTTTATAAGCCGACAAATTCCACTGTTTAATATGAAAACATTAAACGGGGTTTATATTACTCAGGTTCTTAAAATTTCCTATAAAGGCAAGCCACTATAGTTAATTACATCTTAAGTGACGAGAATCACCTAAGAAAACTCTCGATAATAATCGGTAGTTACGCTCTCAAGAATTTCAAAGTTTAAGTTTTCGATGGATTGAATTTTGGAATTTCGATAGGGAATGGATCAAATTTGGAACATTTTATTTTGGGAATTCGAAGGAAGAGAGGTAGGAGAAATCACGGATTCGAAGCGAACTTCGGTAATTTCCGACTATCCTATTGTTTGGCTTGAATTTAGGAAAGTCCTAATGTTTATTTAATGTTTTGATCTTGCCAATTTTAATTAGTTAGGACTTATATTTGTATGATAAAATCATACAAATAGCCTCTAAGATGTGAGGGTTTATGTCGTATCCGGACGACTACCTCGGAGTCCTAAGACCGATTAGGGCTTAATTTGCAATGCAAATGCCTAACAGAAGGTTGAGGATTTATGTTGCACTATGCAAACTACCTCGAAGTCCTATGGCTTGGTTATTTAGTTCTAATGAAAGTTTTGCTGATGTAGATTTCGGTTTCTTGACGACGATGGCCGTCTTGCCACCATGCTCCGAGCTCCTTGTTGTTGTAGTGGTTTAGTTTTAGAAGTCATAAATCGGGAGATGAGAAAAGTGTTCGGTTTAGAGAAAATCTTAAAGTCCATGTGTTTTTAATATTTTGATTGAACAAATCTTAAAGTTGATTATAACAACACGGTTAAGATCCGCGGTTCAATCCTTCGGCATCGTTATTTTTATCGGATTCACTTAGTCCGGATGAATTTGCTAAACTCAGCTGAATGAGTTCCACACTTTCATTTAGACCGTGGGAAATCCCGTTAGCAACACGTAGGTTACATCATTCGAGGTATTCCCGATCATCCAAGCAAGACGTTTTAATTTAGTTGTAGTTGTAGTTTTGTTGTTCTGTTTGTGATTAAATTTTGAGTTGTCTTATATTTTGAAATGTTGTGGCGGTGAATTTTATCTTGTAATGACTTTTAATTTAATTTTGGTTTCGGTTTTAGGGATTATCCTAAAGGTGTGGGTTTTCATGCAACGGTTGTTTATCATGCAAGAAAAGTAAGTGCGATGCGATTAAATAAATTGCGATAAAGTAAATTGCGATAAAATAAAAGCGTACACTGGAGGGTCTTCCAGTCATCCCAAGCTGCACTTAAAACACGGTTAGAATATTTAAGCATTTAAAGTAAGTTCCTAGGTAAAGCTTAAGGGAAGGGTTATGGTTTTCTACCGAGTTCCTAATCACTATAACTAGTTATTTCTATGACGTCTGAGGTTCTTGTATTTTGGTTTGAGGACGATTTTCTTCATCGAAGAACAATTAAGTTGATCGTTCTTATAAATATCCTATCATATCGAGGAAGTGCTTTAAGACGAATCTTAAACATCTTTTCGATATTTTTAGGATTATTCAAAGTCTAAATGAATTTAATTATACAAATGAATTAATCGTTCGGGAGTTGAAGTTTGTTGTCTTGCTCGGTGAACTAGGACATTTGAATATCCTATAAGTGAAGTAACACTTCACTTAATGTTACGTTTAGGAATTATGACAACAAAAGCTTTCGAGGCGAATGGATGTTCGAATGGTTTATGATTTAATTTTAGTTGATGGATTTAAGTTTGGAATAGTATTCGAGTTGTTTTAGATTTATTTTTTAATGATTTCATTTAGGTTTGTTGTTAAATGATTTTAATTTAAATTAATCCAATTTAATTTTAATTCAATTTAATTTAATTTTAATTTAATTTTAATTTAATTTTGATTTTAATTTAATTTAATTTAATTTGATTTAATTTAATTTAATTTAATATATTTTAATTTAATTTAATTTAATATGTTTTAATTTAATTTAATTTAATCTAATTTAATTTAAATTTTAATTTGATTTAATTTTTAATTTTAATTTAATATTTTATTTTAAAAGGGTTTGATTTAAATAATTTAATTTAATTCGATTTAATGATTAAGTCTTTTAAGCATTTTTAAATCTTAAATTTGAATTATCATTTTAATTAGTAATTAAATATTATTGAGATGATTAATTTAGAGATTCTTAAATTAAAGAACAAATTTCTTCCTAGTAACATCCCTTATTTTAATAATTCCGATTTTATTATTCTTCCAAATTTAATTAATCGTTTTAATTAAAGTTTATTTTAATTATTTTTAAATTGTTTAGTAGGTTTCTACCCTTTAATTATTTAAATTTCAATCATCCAAATCAGATTAGAATCAAATATTTTACTCTTTCATTTTATTAAGCCTAAAGTTTTAATTAAGGGTTAAAATTTTAATTACCATTTTGCCCTTCAAGCTTAATAATTTCATAACTCACTAGATTGAGCTCAAATGAATTTGAAATTTTTATGTGACTTCACTCATATGTCAATAAAGATATTAGAGGAGAAAATGTGATTTTTCTGTATTTAATTTATTTATGTAATTATTTTTGGTGGAAAATAAGGATTTCCAAGGAAAATTTAATAATATGACCAAAGGAAAGTTTCTGTCCTTAAAAAAATTATGGGACATTTCTAATGACCAGAGGACCACTTGGACCAATTTTGGTGATTTTTTGAATTATATTATTTTTATTATAATTATTTTGAGTTTTGAGGTATTAATTAATTTAAAAATAAAATAAAGTTTGAAAAATGAATTTTATATTTTTCAAAAATCTCTCTGATATCAAGGAAATCAGAGAATCAATTTTTACAATTTTCTAATTTTTCTTTGATTTATTAGAATTATTTTAGTGGGAATGCTAGAAAATACATTTTTTTAATTTTAAAATTACCTTATGGCTTTAAAATTTAATATCTCATCATAGAGACTTAAGAAAAATATGGGATTTGTTCCTAAGTGATTAAAATTCAAAATGTGACATTTTGGTGAATTTTATTATTTTTGTGTTTTTTATTATTTTATTAATTATTAAAATATTAAAATAATACAAAAATCAACTTTTTAGAAAATTACAATTTTAATTTTCTTAAATTCCCTAATATCAGAGAGGCTCCAAAACCAATTTGGTGAATTTTTTAAAAGCATTTTGAAAGTTATGAATTTTTAAAGTTTAAATTGGCTTAAATGGGCTTAATCAACCCATTTAGTAGGGCTAACTGAAGTCCGATTAACTTCAAATTTTTATGGTGGGTTCCTCCGATCCTAAAGGTCAGTGGAGAATTGATTTCAAGTCAATTTGATGTATGGTTAGCTCTAATTAATTAAAGACCTATTTTGGGTGTTTAAGCCAATTAGAGTCATTCAAGTGAATTAATTCAAAACCTATTTTTCCTAGGGTCCTGCAGTCATAAGAAATATCACTAAATTTTCCTAGAATTTATTTCACAACATGCTAATTATTAGATTAAAAATACTCGAAAACGATAACATGAACTTGAAAAATCGATAACTTCTCATAGGGATGGCCTCGACTTTGGAAAATTCGAGGAATGTTCCCAAATTCGGAGGCTTCAAGCTTCTATGGTCTCATGCCATAGTGAATTTTCTATATGCATGGAGAATTAAAACAATGCGGACGAGTAAATAAATCATTAAAAATAAAATACTTGATGAAATTAAATGATTTCTTTTCCACATTATTCTCCTCTCGTTCAGCTGAGCGAGAGGGTATTTTTATTTTATTTTTAGGATTTTTCTACACAAAGTTATGAATTTTCAAAGTTACGGTAATTAAATAAATAAAAAATAGCTCTAATTTCCTACTTATCCACGCGGCGCCACGCCATCCTCGGCAGCCTCCGAAAGGCCACGCGTCGTCTCCCGATTTGGCGCCACCATCCGACTCGGCGTTCCGGGGCCCGCGGTTCATGCACCATTCGTGCTCGTCCGGCTCGATCCGGACCGTCCGCTCGATACACGCTCGATCAGAGCGGCTCCGGTCATCGTCTACGGCGGGTGTGCACCCGTGACCGTCGACCTTCTAACCCTAAATTCTCACTCGATTCTCGATGGATTTTTGTGTTCTTATGCTCCATGGATTCGTCTTGAGGAGACGAACACATCCATACTGATAAACATGTATTTAAATTGACTCAAATTAAATGGAGAATCTCTGTAAGCTCGGGAAGAAGAGTGAGTCCATACCTTTGCTCGGAGAAGTGAAGCTTCGATGCGAGAGTTGTTTCACCTTCGATTGGGTCCAAGTAAGCTCCGGATGAAGTCCTTGGCACAGTGAATTGTCTCAGTTATGAAAGTGACCACGGTCGATCACAAAGCTTGGAGTGCGGAACGGATGGGTGGCTCGGAGAGGGGGCTTTCTTGGTGGACTTCTTCCCTTAGTCCGGTGAAGGTGTAGGACCAATCGATTTGGGGATTGGCTCAGCTGTGGAGAAGTGTCCTGGTTTTGGGCTTGGATTTCGACTCGAAATTGAGCTCGCAGAGAGGAAATGGCAGGGGGATTTTAATGGGGATCAAGTTCTCTATGTGTGGGGAGTAGTCTGAAACAATTTTGGCAGAGTTTCCTTAAGGTTTGTTTCAGCACCCCCCATGGCCGAGAGGAGGTGGTGTTTAAATAGGAGAGGGTGGAGGTCCTCCCAGGGGGGTTTAATGGTTGGGATCAGCTGCTCTGGTGAGGAGAAGAACAGTGCACGATGGCCATTTGGAGTGAGGCGGCTCGGCAAGGTGGAATTCCAAAATTTGGCTCCTCCCGAGGTCTCGGCCATGGTGTTTTCCGGCGACCCGGGCGGCTGGCCGGCAGGCATGGGTCACTCTCGGAGTCCGGGTGGGTCGGGGTTGGAGGTTTGTGCGATCAATTAGCCATGGACATGTGTAAAGGGTTTGAATCGAAGTGGAATGGGAAAGGAGCTAGTTTTGGGTCTAAATGGGTCGACCCTTGGTTTTGGGTTAGGTTCACCCTCCAAGGCCAATTTGGGCTGAAGGGAAAGTCACTTGGATCAGCTTGATTAGTGGGGTCAAGTCACAATCCAAGTACGATTAAGCTTAAGCGAGAGTTAGGGGAGACATGGGAGTGGATAATCACTCTTAAGAGAATCATTAAAGGGTCCCCTCTTCTTGCCATTTTGGGTATGGTGAAGTGTCCAAGGCTTTCATGGCTCACATGTGGCTCATGCATGACTTCATGGCTCACCTTTGGCTTGGGAAAAGTTAAGTCAATTTCATGGAAATGGATTTAAGAAAATTTTGGTATTTTGATGGGAATTTGTATGGGGCTTGATTTGGAATTGTTTAATTGATGATTTTGAAACTTAGGGGTGATTTTGATTAAATGGATGATGAGGGGAAGTGTCATGTGGGCTTTGGATGAATTTGGGCTTTTGAATTTGAAGGAAGTGGGCTTTTAGGAAGGTTTAAGGGAAGTGGGCTTTTTCATTTTAGGATGGGCATTTGGGTGAAAATTTTGTGAAGGACCATGTCAAATAAATGTTATAATTGGTTTAGGGATGTTTCATGAATGGTTTGGAGTCAATTTGGTGTGATTTGGAATTGAATTGGTTTGAATTTGGGTTCATTTGGTAAGTGGGCCAATGTAGGTCAAATTGGGCTAACTTGGGCCAATGTTGGGCTAGGGTTGAAATTGATGTAAAATTAATGTTGGGAAATGTTTATGGGAGTGTTTCAAAGAGGTTTTAGCTTTGGGTTGAATTTGAGTGGGGTTTGGGTCTAAACTTTGGGCAAATCATGTTAGTTTTTTTTTTATGGGGATGTTAAGGAAGGTTTAGAAAAGATTTAGGGTTAATTGGAGTTGAGCTGGGTGAGTTTGGGCTAAGTTTGGGTCATGGGTCCAAATTGGGCTTTAAGGCCAAAAGTGAAATTGGATCCAAATGTCAATCAAATTGGACTTGAATTTGGTCTAGATTGGTGTTGGGAATGTTGAATTGAAGTTTAGAATTGAATTGGACCAGAATTTGATTCAATTGGGTAGGTTTGGTTTGACATTGGGTTCATTTTGGGTTAAAATGGGTCAAATTGGGGTTTTGATAAAAGTGGGGTAAATTGACAAAATTGGCCCATGGTGTAGTTGAACAAAATGAAATTGGGAATATTTGGGATTTTCTAGAATTTTCTGGGAATTTTCTGAATTTTTGGATTTTTTGGCTAAGAGGGGCATTTTGGGTATTTGGAGGGTATTGAGAGGTATTTTTGGAATTTTGGTATTTTTGGGTATGGATGATTAATTTGAGTAATGTGGGAATGTTTGGGATTGATTTTGAGGAATTTTGGGTAATTTAGGTGATTTTGCAAATTTTGGGTGGTTTCGAGGGTTTTGGGTAGAGTTAGCGGGTGTAGGGTCCGGGGGTCGAAAATCGAAAATTTGGAAAATTGAAGCTTGGGTGAATGTAAGTGGAATGAAATCATTTTGGTTGAGCCATGAAGCCATATCAAGCCCACATGAGCCATGAAGGGACTCATTTGAGGCATCCACTATGTTGTTCCTAACCTCTTAGCGAGGGCTTAGGGGTTAAGGACCATCCATGTGAATCACCTTCATGAGTCGGGAGGTCCAGTTGGGTGTGGGTGTGGTCTTAAGAGGTGTGTGAAAGTGTAGTGTATAGGTGTAGTGTGTGTGTAAGCCGACCCTTCACTGGACAGAGCCGCCATGGGCGATTCTAAGGCGAAAGAGTCCTATAGGAACTCATCCTTTAAACTTCCACATTTGATTTCAACCCTCTAGGTGATTAGGGGTCTACAATCAAGTTTGTAGAGTTTGCGGGGAGTTAAGAAGTGGTTTGAATTTCTAAGTGGTGGGTCCCAATTCTAATCCTCTAGGATAGTCAAAGGAAAAGCCTAAGGCTAGATCCTAAGTACTACAGAGAAGAAGAGAAAACCTCATCAAAAATGAGGTCAACATCAACTATCACGGTCCAAGGCTGCTGAGTCCACTCACCGTCTAGGCGCATTACGTAATATTTATCCTGACTCCCTGCGGCTAATTCAACTGTAAGCCCACATAAGCCATTCAATAAATCACGATCAAACATTGAGTAAAGCTTCCTTGTATAAAATGTAGCAGCTTGTCTCAACACTAGATTGATTTTAACCGTAGGTGTTGTGACGGACTGACTGCATTTGAAATCTTCATCCTTCTCGTTCCGGCGCCACGTTTTCATTATGTTTTCAATGCCGACAAAACAATCTGTTAGAGAGCTTGTGGCCTTTGCAACTCCGTGACAGACATTATTGGTGCACTCACTCCTCTGCGTTGATAAGATTCCCATTCCAAATATATATTTATTAAATGATGTTGACCATTTGTGTCGTATACGGTATATTTCATCTAACCAGACATTGCTCTGTAGTTCTCCAACCTCTATCATTAGAGACCATGTTTCATCAAACTCCTCCTCGGAATCACACTGAGCCATGCATTTATAGAAAAGACCACATACGCTTTTAGTACAAACACCACAATGCACTTTTGTGGATAGTTTCTTGTAGATATGTCATTGGCATAATCTGTGACGTGTCTGTGGGAGACATTCTGCAATGGCTTTTGCCATCGCTTGATCCTGGTCGGTGAAAATTGTTATTGGATATTTGTCTCCCATTATTCGAATGAAAGATTTGAATAGCCATATGAATGACTCAGTAGTCTCGTCGGACAAAAATCCAACTCCAAATAAGACATTTTGCCAGTGGTGGTTAACACCCACAAAAGGAGCACAACATAGGTTATATTTATTTAATATGTAGCTTGTATCAAATATGATCACATCACCGAAACAGTCATAATCAAGTCTGGATAACCCAGCTCCAGAAAATGTTTGTTAATCTACCACAGTCATCTATTTGGAAATCCCATGCAAACATTGTATCCTCGGCTTGTCTATTCATGAACAATTGTATCAGAGCATTAACATCTCCCTGTTCAATCATTTCTCTTCTTTCTCTTTGAACGAAATTAAATGCATCTCTCTTAGTGCATTCCAAATTCTCGACACCCCCAACCTCCGTAGCAATGAATTGAAATGCATCTCTTGCTCTGATCCCTGATCCGGTCATCGATCTTAAGACATCTGCATTTAACTCACTGATCCTTCTGTTGGAACGAAGAAGGTGCTTATCACCATTTTCAGCCAAAGAATGATTGTGATTTTCAAGGAATTTCAACACTTTCCAATTGTCTTCAAGATCAACACCATATCGAACCATGGCCTTACAACCAGTCCTTGTGTCTGATCTTTTGAACTTAACTGTATCCATGTTATTAGACTCTTTCTTGTAACCAGCTTTTCCACAAACATAATCTTTGCTCTTCAATTTCCTGGAGTTTGGCCAGTAGCTACTATGGTCCTTACGAACAGTGAATCCTACGTGATATGCATATACACGATAGCTTTCGTATGCTTCTTGCTCATTGTGGACAGTGCTTCTCAGAAAATTATTCGCGATTGGTTCGTAACAAACATCTGTAGGCTCGCAAGACTGCAAAATTGAACATCATTACTACAAACTCGGAACAGGTAAGAGCTCTAAACAACACCCATGAAATTCACAACGTAAACACCCACACTGATACAATCAAAATATCATGGTAACACTAGCTAAACACAATGATAACACAAAAATAAAACCAAAATAACACCCACATAGTACCACAGTCATGCGAAGATAACACGAAAATTCACAACACCTAATGTCCCAAAGTCCTGAACCAACATTAACATCAGACAAAGACAACTAGTATGCCACACTAAAGGAACTATATCACATGTGGAAACCTACACCAAAATAATTTCACCTGAAATATCACCATTTAGCCCGAATAACACTGGAGTAATACAAAGATAACACGATCTTAACACCATAGTAACACCGGTTAGACACGAACAATTATAACATAATATCAAAATGTTTTATCCCTAACAAAAAGTACACTTGCAAGCAAAATATTAATATCAGCAGAACCCCTTAATAGCAAATCAATAACACCATAATAACACCGGGATAACACCCCTGTACAACACCACCGAGAAAAAAAAAATTGCGAGGTGAAAACCTTTACATTTGAATAAGAAAGCACTATAATACATAAAAATTAGTAAACGAAAAGTATAAACCAGGATAACAACCGAGTAACACGAAAATAAACAAAAAAAAACATAACTCTTACTGCAGTAACACATTAGTAACACGAAGTAATACATGTTTCACACAATAGTAACACGATGCAGTAAAACAAGAAAATTTACATCAAAACACCAAATATATTGCTGCCTTGGATAAACTATGGCAGTAGAATATTCTGATAAAGCAACACACTGCACAACAACACAAAAAAACATAACCATTTCCCAAAACATGATAATAAATACACTCACTTCATCTTCGAAGTTCAGAGAGAAGGATGGCTGAATATCCAACGGCATTTCAGCATCATACGAAGTATTTTCCATGGATGACCTACGCAGAAACCCTAGCTGCAAACGGAGGTGACGATGGTTTTTCTAGCTGCGATCAATAAAACAGTACCTTAGGTATTTAGCTTATTTATTTTAACACTGGCGGGATCGTGGAAAAAACGTCGCGGGTTGGATTCGAGCCGGGCCGCGCGTAAAATCTCGCGGCGAATCGACGTGGCATAGGTGGGGACCCTTCGCCACGTGTCAATCCACCATTTGACTCCGCACGTAGAAATAGGTGCGGAGACGCAATATTTCGTCCCTATAAGAAGGTATTCAAAATGAGACATTAGAAATTAAATGAATAAAGAAATGGGATATTTACATATACACAACTCAGTTCCTAAGCATTTACATATTTAACACTAAACTCTAGCATTTCACTGTCTCCTTTCATATCACACTATCAAGTCATTCATTTTCGTATCAGTTAAATAAAGATGTTGGCCCCAAATCACAGGAAATTAGCTAAATTTACCTCGTTAAGAAAGTACAGTGGTCGATTTTAGAAAAGAGCAAAACTATTTGCTTATTTTGATCTTGTGAGCAATCAACACCACTCGAACCATAAACGAATTATCGATGGGAATCCCTAAAGGCAAAGGAAATGCCACCAGAAGCTGCAGGTGATGGCGAATGTGCTGCAAAATGGCCTGCTGATACAAAAACTGAAGGAAGGCTCAGTGAATGGGCTTGCTAAACCGTAGGATCAAAGCGGGAAGGGCTAACCATTGAGGTAACCATTAATGAGCTTTATGTAGTCGGAAGAGTCGCACTTCCACTAAGCACATGAACCTGCATTCCGTTGAATGAATGTCAACATATATTTGAACCTGCATTTTGTTGAATGAATGTGCGTTCTCGAGCAAAAGTACAAATTAAATACATTATATATTACTCCCAATTGACCTCATGTTTTTGCTAAGTTTCGATCTGGACTCACTAATGCAGCCTGCATAAAAGACTGGAGCATGGCAGCTAAAGTCACCCCAAGATAATCTACGGTGAAGCAGTTGAGCTTCATCCATTAGAATATAAATATGAGGCTCTCCTCTCTGAAGTCAACAAATTCTATTACTACAGTTGAAATGATAATCAAAATCACTGCACCTCTTAATAACTCTATTCCAGTTTTTGGAAACCAGTGGGTCAAAAATTACAAAGCAAAATACCCTATGAATCCTCACCAAATGGTTGAGTATGTTAGAGGTAGATCAGTAATACCTCTAAAATTCCCTAGTGGCATACTAACTATAGTGAGTAGTCTATTCTCCCTTAGTGAGCATAGAAGAAGAGAAAACCCCATCTGCAGAGTGAGGTCTAAATTCTTGGTCACTGCTGGATCTGATAATGTTTTCAGGGTTAAGGTTGTTCAATTCTTGAGTACCTTTAGCTTTTTCCTCCTCAAAGATAACATTTTTATAATCCTCCATTATGGTTTGCATGAGTGTTGCCTTCCAAAATATGAAAGAAAAAGAATAATAACCTTAGGCACTTTTTCATATTCTTATCTTTAAATGGTTGCAAACATCTATTGCCTTCCAAAATGTGAAAGAGTAAGAATAATAGTCATAGGCAACATTTTTTATTATTATCTTAAAATTGTTGCAAACAGGTGTTGCCTTCCAAAATAAGAGAAAGAATAATTTTAGGTAGATTTATTTTATTCTTATCTTAAAATGGTTGCAAACACATATGCCATACCAATAATGGGATTTTATTAATTGTAATCATCATAGACTCTATTAACATCTTATGTTATTCAATTCATGCTATTGCAATAAGTCTATGTGGCATACTGTAATAAAGAAACTATCGCATACTTCAATAAAATTAAAGCAACAAAAACTTGCTTTGCTATACTACCATACCAAATACATACATGCATACATATTGACACATATTAAGGGAGGGAGGGAGAAATAATAATTGATGAAACTGTCATATTCATCATTTTAGATATGAAAAACAACTTCTCCACATGATTTCTACTACATAGCATTTGAGAGTTCGCATCAGCCATGTACATATCATTTTAATATGCATATGAAACAAAAGAAAATTTGTATAATATAGAGATTGGAATCATTGTGAAATCACAAACAGTGCCTAATATAACAATCATCTTTGTCAAAAATAAAAGATTGTAAATATGATTAGTTATACATACAAAGCAACAGGTCAATTAACACGAGTAACATTTTCATCAATATCAAAGCATTGAGGCAAAAGGTTACGATTGCAATTTATAAAAATAATTACATGAACTCTTAAGTCTATCCAAAACTTGAAGACTTGCAGCATGTACATTTTAGCAATGATGTTTAACCATCATAGAATATTTAAAAGCACAAGAAAGCACCTCCATGAATAAAATCCTTTAACAACTAGCAAGCATAAACCTCAGCAATAAAAGTTCTGCTAAAATATAATCCCCTTCATGAATAAAAGTTTATGCCTATAGCAAGCATAAAAGTTGATATATTTTCCACTCTAAAAAATAAATGCATCTACAAATGATTCAGCTAAACTATAATCTCATTAACAAAGCATGCCCACAATTCAATTAGAAAAAGTGCCAACATCTGGTGGTCAAACTCGAATCAAGATTTTTGAACCTTTTATCAAAGTATCAATTTACTCGGGTAAAGTCACCTGTAGGTGTTCCTCTTCCATTAAGTATTGTTGGCACAACAGATATTAAAAAATAAGTGATAAGAATGTTACATGAAAAGGTACACATAAGCTAAAAACTAATTCTTGAGAGAAATTACCAAATTAGTTTTAAAATTAATCGTGGAAGATATAATTCAACTGGAGGAGCATATTAATGCATTCACAGTTTTTGTCGATAGTGAACTTCTATAATCATTAAGAACTCTTCCACCGGTACTAAATGTTGATTCTGAAGCAACTGTTGTAATTGGAATTGACAATATATCCCTAGCCATTTTGGACAAACAAGGATACTTGAGAGTGTTCAACTTCCACCACTCAAGAATATCAAATATTTCATTGGATAAATAAAGACTCTCATCGAGATGGACTTGTAGATCTGATTTTGTTGGTTAAATAGAATCAGATGAAACAACAAAATCAGTAAATGTGAGCATGTAATCAAAACTTTCTAAATTAACAGAATCACTTGGCAACTTTGATGAAACATTGTCACTCGTAGAACTGGAACTAGCAACATTACTCGCATAAGTATTGTAAATTTCATACAGAACATCTTCAAGTTTTGAATTTTAGAGTCTGATTCAACAGATGCGTACATATTGGCAAAACTAAACTGTATGAATTTTATTTTCAAGCGAGGGTCCAAAACAACTGCAATAGACATTAAGAGATTGCACTCACCCCAATATTTATTAAATTTATCTCTCATGACAAAAGTTATGTTTTTGTTAAACTCATCAGAAGAGGTCGATTCATCTATCAACAATTTTTTTGAATGCATAACAACAAGTAAAAAAATATTTGAAGTGGGGTAGGAAGAACCTTAAATTGTTTTTGTCACATTATTAAAAACATAAAGTAATTTTTTGATTTTATCATATTTCTCCCAATCTAAATTTAAATGCAACTAATTAAAAGTTATCTCGATTTGCAAAGTGAGGTAACACATTCTGAATAACAAAAGCAGATTCAAGCATAAAAAATGTTGAGTTACATCTTGAACCAATAATGCACAAAGACTTTCTTTTTGATATCCCTAATTGCTTGGATATCTCAACAAACTTATGTAACTTTGCCAGCTACTTCTTTATATATTTGATAGCCTCTCTAATATTATAAATGATGTCTTGAATCTCTTTTAAACCAGCTGACACCACAATATTTAAAATATGAGCACAACAACTAACATGAAAGAAATGCCCCTTAAAATATAGTTTCTCACTTGCCATAAAATTTGAATGGAGCAAGCTAACAACAACATTCTTATTACTAATGTTGTCTAAAGTGATAATAGATATTTTGTCATGTATCTTCCAATCCAACAAGCATTGACAAATGGCATCACAAATGAATGTACCCGCATGAGGTGGATCCAATTCAATGAAATTAATGATTAATTTTTTAATCTTTCAAGATTAATCAATATGGTTAGCAGTTATACACATATATCTGATAGTTTGATTGGAAGTCCAACAATCAGAGGTTAATGAAAACCCGTGAATATCCCTAAATTATTTTTTAATTTTTCTTTATCAAACTCATAAACCTTCAGGCAATCATTTTTTATTGTATTCTTGAAACTTTCTCATAATTTGGGTTCAAGAACTTCAATAAAATGTTAAACCTTGTATGTTCAACAATACTAAACGGACTCATGCGCTATAATAATTTTGAAAATTATCTCTCTAACCATATGATGATCGTAGCTTTTTTGATCATGAAATACGGGGATTTCAACCTGCAGCAACATCAAGTTGCATAAAATTTAACTTATTTTGTTTTTTTTTTTTCAGAATCAATGGCTTGCTTACTTTTAACTTTGATTTGTCCACATTTCATAACATGACGTAGAAGTTGAGAAGTAGTTCTTGTTTTAGATTTTTGAAATTTGGAACGACAACATGTGCATTGCTAAAAAGAAGTTGGGACTGCCTTAATTGGAAATATTCTCCACAAAATACTCACACACAGTTGATTTCCTTTTTCTACCCTTCTTAGTTAAGATTTATGCACTGCTATTATCAATGACAACTTGAGGTACTTCTTTCGCCTCTATATTTTGTAAAGTAAAATTGATATTTTCGTTGCTATTATGAGCTTCTGCTAGCATCTTATTACTGGATGATTCAGATTGTGAAAGATCTATTTCAGTCATATTTGCACACTAAATGAAATCAAAACAACGGAATTAGTATCACTTTAAATTAATTATGTTGAATAGAGTTAACGTCCATTAAAGAGGCAAATAAGTATTGCAACATATGTAGAAAGAGAGAGACTGATATGGTAAAAGCACAACCCATACATCATCATAATCAACAACAACATTTAAGCTTCCATCCAACTGAGATGGCAACAATTCAAAGAAAATTGGTAATAACTTTAATAAAAGAAATGATATTGTATTGAGAAACATCAACACACCACAACACATTGCACAAGCTTAAATATTGGGTAGTGCATAGTAAGCCACACACTATGAATGCATCAAATAAAAGGCAAAACGCAAAGGTAAATGGAAATAACCTTACTAGAACTAAAATTAGGGTTTACTTCACATGACAAAACTCTAAAAAACACATACCAAATAAAAGATAATACCACACACCAAATGGAAATAACCTATCAGAGTTCTTATTGTCATTTGAACCATTTTAAATATAAACTCTTTCAAGAGATATTAATAATGAAGCATCTACTATAAACTCTCCATTTATAGGATGCTGTCAAACTAATATCGTAAGAGGTGAAACTACATACTCACCATTCAAATCAGACTCGATGTAAACTAGTGTAGGGTACACCAAAAGATGCATAATAACATGACCGTTATAACTAAATTTTATTGGATCTTACTCTGTTTTTCCTCTTTATAATGGAAAAAAGAAGAATCAAATAGAAAACAATAACTACCAGCCCTTACAATAAAGAGGTTGTCTATCAAGTTGCAAAAAACTTTGTATTGACACATGAACATCTAACAATAATAGACATGTGCTATTGCAGATGCACATGACTAACCTTTCTAAAATTAGTGGACAATAAATAAAGTATTCAATACTTGGTTATCATTCTTTGCAACATACCATTAGTCTACAATAAAGAAACTATTCAATACTTCTTATCGGTGTTCACAACTATCAAACTCTGTAGCATACTATTATACTACAATAAAGAAACAATTCAATACTTCTTATATAACAATTTAGATAAGATAGAGAGGTTATGGAGGGAGGGAGGGGGAGAGGGGGGCGGAGGGATAGAGAGAAATAAAGTTGATCAAATCATAAAACATTCTTATAAAGCATGTTAGATAAAAAAAAATTATTCTCAAAACATTTGAGGGTCTGCATCAGTCATTTACATGTCATTTTAATATACATATGAATCATATCTAGCATGCAAAAACAGAGATGTCCAAGGTAACCATCCTTTGAGAACAACATTTGAGTAGGAGAAAGTAGAGAAGAGATGAGTTGAGGACTCTTCTCGCTTCTCACTGTGCTTGCACACTTTTGTTCATAAACAAGTTAAGCCAACTTGAAGCATTAAGTGGAGCCCTATGAGCACCAGATTATTTTTTCAGCGTGCATAAACCCAAGCATTACGATTTGACGGAATTAGAATAATACATCCATGTGCATGCACTCCACAAAGATGCATGCCCTAAACCACCAAAGTGAAACTGATAAAGTTAAAAAAATCTGATAAAGTTCAAAGAAGCATTGTACTCATAAGTTTTCACAAAGTCGTCCTTAAGAAAAGAAGTTGAAGCACAACACATATGCTTAAACGTGTATGAATCATTGCACAAATGCACAATATCCGAACTAAATTTCATTACAAAAGTCTTATATCAAATCTCATCCATAAAAAATGCAGATATAAATGTAATTTGCGAGATCTCGCTACTAAAACCCTACAAAGCTAGATTTCATTTAAAAAATCTAGATAAATCTAAAAGAAATTTAAGAAAATTTAAGATAAGAGGCAAACCCGAAGATAAATATCAAATATTAGAAAAAATATACTCGGAGATAACACCTATGTAGCCAAACAAGCAACCAATTAACCAAGCAAGAATATCGAGCAACCAATCGAGCCCACACTGAATATCTGAGGAGAATAGAAGTAGATATTAGCAGAAGAACACAAACAAAAAACCCTAAGCCGTCGCGACCACCGACCGAAAGGGCCTTGAGAGATCAGAGAAGATGGAGAAGAGTAGAAGAGGAAATGGAAGAGGTAGCCGAACCCGAGAGGCGAGAAGTTTCGAGAGGCGAATGGGGATAGGGGAGGCCGGTTAGGCTTTTTTAGATTATTAGATATATTATAATTATATAACTTATATTATATTATTATATAAAAAAAATAAAATATTTATTTAAGTAATATTGATATATTATTATTATTAATTTGTTATATATTATAATAGGATTAAATTTTATAAAATTTGTTAATTTATTTTTTTTAATTTAATTAATTATAAATTTTAATATTTAATTTCATGAATATTTATTATATATATATATATATATTTATTTATTTTCGAGCCAATTCGATCCAAACATGAGTGAACAAAATGTTGTTCGTGTTCGGCTCGTTTACATTTCGAGCTTAAAATTTTATTCGTGTTCGGCTCGTTAAGCTTAACGAACGAGCCGAATACGAGCTGCTTAACGAGCCGAACACGAGCTGTTCACAAACAACGAGCCAAATTGACAGCCCTACTCACATAGTCTCCAAAAAACCAAAATAAATGACTCCATAACAAATAAGCATCCACATGCATTCCTCAAAGCCAATATAGAAAAAAATAGCAAAGGCCAGAACAAAAGTTTAACATCTGATATGAGGAAGTTGTAAAATATCCCCCATTTATCAATAGCTTTAGTTCCTTTGGTGGTTGTATGCCAACAACAATTCCTCTGGTTCCCATTTTTTGTAGCTAATGTGCTAGTTTATTACCTTCCCTTTAGGTGAAGTAGCTTCAAATCCTACTTTAAACCAATGAAAATATTTTAAGGAGGATCCTATTTTTCTCAAAATGTAATCCAACAATAAACGAGAGTCAATCTCCACTTGTATACAAGACCACTTAGCTAAATATGCAATGACAACGGTAAAAGAACAGTCCAACTTTCTGCTCCCAAAGGACAGGATGCAACAACAAGTTAAGCATAGTAGCATAGACATTTTCTTTTAACATTCCTAAAGACTCCTTCAGCCCCAACCATCTCACCCTCCCAATTTCCATCAGTGTTGACCTTAACCCAGTTAGGTGGAGGGGAACCCATTTCGTTAACATGGGAAAGCACACCTGATAAAGGAGGTTTTGTAATTGCATATATATTTTATCTTAAATTTATGAGCTAAATCAATGAAAATGATTGTATTAATAGAAGCAGAAACTCTCTGTTGTTTGGCAGTATTCCTAGCCATCCAAATAAATCACATCACTATATATGGAAAAATCTCTATAACGTGGTGTGTTATTTTCTTAGCATTTCAAATATCACAGTTGCCATTCACATCCCTCCACATAGATGGGATATCAACCTAAAAAAAATCACCAAAAAACTTCTAAATATTCATAAAGAAAATGCAATTAAAGTACAAATGTACAGCAGGTTTCACAACCTCCTTGCATAATAAACATTTGGAGGCCATTCTCAAGCCTTTAAGTTTTAACAAATCATCATGAGGAAAAAGACAATGGAAATGTGTCCAGGTGAAGAAAGATGTGGAAGTAGACAGAGCTATGCACTGGATTTTTAACCCCTAACTGTCCTGTACAAAATAATATAGCTCATCATAAAGAAATTTAGCCACATAAATGTTCTTTGAAAGATTTAGAAGCAATGTGTGTTCTTTATTTAATACTATTGGGATTTGGGATATATATTAGCTTTATTTTCCACAAATTTCTTAAGTAAAGGAATATTTCACTTCCCCTCAGACCAAAAATCAGAGACTGCCATTTGCTCATAATCAACATTACCAAAGGGCCTGAGAAGCAAATCCACACCATCTCATTGATCTCTCAAAAAGGAAATCTTCCCCTACCCAGTATACCAATAGACATATTTAGACGCAAGAGATCTAACACTTAGTAGATTTTTTCATAAATTGGAATCCCCGACTTTTCATTCAACAACAGGAAAATGAGAAAAAAATTAGTATTTCTCGTGCATGAAGTTTGCTCATGAAGACTCGGACTTCCTAAATTTAAACCAAGGTTTAATGTAGTTAATGTTAGCAATGTGATGCATCTTTTTAAAACCTAGACCCCATGCAGATATAGTTTGCAAATTTTCTTCCCCCCCAACTCGTATTTTAGTGGAATTTCCTTCAACCCATAAGAATCTATTAAAACATATCTCCATCATGACTTGAGTGCTGGATTTTAGTTTTAAAACATGTAAAGCATAGATGGGAATTGTAGTCAGCACACTTTTATGTAAAGTGATTCTAACTCTAAATGATAAGAATGTATTCTTCCAATCCAAAATTTTATATTTGATTTTTTTCCAGAACAGCATCAATTTGTGTTTGACTTGTTCTTTCCCTTATGATATCAACCCCTAGATATCTAAGGGGGAGCTAAGTAATTGGTCACCCAATAAATTCAGTTATCCAACTAGCCAATTCCTTCTTTACAATTTTCCCCAAATAGATATTGCATTTATGTTTATTAAACTTCATACCAGATATCCTTTCCAACATGTTGTAGATAAGTTTCACAACAATTTTGCTGGCATTTGAAAAGACAATGGTGTCATCAGCAAGTGCAAGATGGTTTACCATTAGTTTGGATTTAAGAGAAAATTGTACCCTTGGGTGTAACGCCTGTAAATTGCTCATCATTATAGAAAATTAGTAAAAAGTAATAACGAAAATGGTAGGAGATAGAGGGTCCCCATGTTTGATGCCTCTTTTAGCAGAGAAGAAGCCATAGGTTTAATCATTTATGAGGATACTATAATTGTTACACTCTAACCATCTCCAGATGAGCAAACAAAAGCCCTCTTGAAATCCTCTAGCTTTAAGTGTGCTGATAATGAAATCTCAACTAATTGTATCGTAGGCCTTTTTTATATTCAGCTTAACCACCATGTTTCCACTTCTACACTTTCTATCCAAGTCTTCAATAATTTTCTGAGCCGATAAGATATTATCAATTATTTTTCTACCCTTAATGAATGTTGATTATTGAGGAGATGTAAAGCATGGAAGGTGTGGTTGAATCCTCTGTACCTGAATCATACTAATAACTTTGGAAATAAAAGAAGTTAAAAAGATGGGCTTAAATTGATCCCAAAAAGATTTCTCATTCTTTATTGGGAACCTGAATCATACTAATAACTTTGGAAATAAAAGAAGTAAAAAAGATGGGCTTAAATTGATCCCAAAAAGATTTCTCATTATTTATTGGGAAAAGTGCAATTGTGGATGAGGAAAAATAATGCCCCAGGTTATCCCCTTTGAAAAAACAAGCCTCCATCACTTCTCTTTTGACAATCCCCAAAAATTTAATATTAAAATAATCTGTAAACCCATCTGGATCAACTGCTTTATTAAAATTTATCTCCTTGAAAGCAACAAATATTCTTCAGTAGTATGTTGCACAGTGAGAGGTTGCTAGTATAATTCCTTTCATTATCAAAAACCTCCTCATCTACATCTTCAACCTACACATGAGATTAAAAAAGATTAGAAAAGTAATTAACAACACTTTCCCCCATCTCTTTAGGATTAGAGATCAAACCACCCCTAGCATCCTTGATTATTAATATAGTGTTAAAACTCCTTTTTTGTTTGATAGCAGGATGGAAGAACTTCGTGTTCTTGTCTCCCTCTGTAAAATGCACTTCCTCAACCTTTTGCATCTGAAAATCTTTCTCCTGTTTGATAGAATATGGCAAATACTTGCGAGCCTCAATCAACTCCTCAACCAAAACTCTATTACAAACCTCAAATTGTTTGATAACATCTTTAACTTTCTTGTAAATATCCCCAAAAGTGGTCCAATCCCAACCTCTACGAACAGTAATCGCTCTTTTATGGAGTTTCCAAAGAATGACCATTCACAACCCACCTCCATATGTTTCCAATATCCCTCAATTAAGCACAAAAAATTTGTTATGAGTAGACCATACATGAATATATTTGAAAATGGTAAGTATTTAGTAGAAGAGGCTTATGATCATATCCAAATTCGTTAAGATGTAAAACCATGGAAATGTTGTAATTATTCAACCAACCCTGATTAGCCAAAACCCTATCCAACCTCTTAAATATACATACTCTCTTCCATGTGTATTCGAACCGTGAGAACCCCAAATCATAAGGGTTTGCATCATTAACTATCATAAAATTTAGAAATAAGGGAGGAATCATATTTCCTACCCACAACTTTTCAGAATGATTCATAATCATATTAAATCACCCCCACTATCCACCCGTCCTTTAGCATGGACCCCATAGCAACTAGCTTGTTACATAATTCAAATTTAGAAGATTAAAAAGTGTTAGCATAAACAAAAGTGCCCCGCCCAGTAAATTCCTCCTTCTCAAAATATACATGAAGGAATTGTACATCATAATCTATCAAAGTTACATTAATTACAGGCTTACAAAAAAAACATATTCATTAAAGATAATTCTTAAAAATTTATATTTTTTAAAGTGACTGAGCACCTTATCAAGGTTAACCACCACCATAGGCTTCAAAACAACAAAAATCTCCACTTTGTGGACCTTACATATGAATTTCAATCTATCGAGGAAAAGGGGGTCTGCCAATACCCTAATATTCCAGATAAGTATGTTAAACATGGTGTAACACCTCACTCCTCCTAGATAATCTAGTTAGTGCATGATGATGATCTTCATTAGAGTAGTAATTAACTTTAGCATTAATGATATTCTCCTCATTCAAGTGCGACAATTGATTCTTCGCCCTATTCTTCTTTTTGAACTTTTGGATCAACCACTCCTCTTCCAAATTTGTAATGGGAGCCTCCATAAAGCACCATCAAATGTAGCCCCCTCAATACCCACAACATAATTCAAAACAAGATCACCCTCAAAATTCTCAACTTGCCCTCAGCAAAATCCACCGCCAAATCATCTCCACCCGTCATATATATATTGTTGATTTTTTTTAATATAAAGTGTTCTATATTAAGACTTGAATAGATAACTGAATCATTCTGTTGTCTCAAGGTGAAGTCCCCATGCTTCTCCAACCCGACTGGTCTAGCATAAATTTATACTTTGGTGGTTATCTAATGCGCTTAGGGTGTTAGTGGCTTGCTCGATCCAGATGTTGAGTAAGTCCTAATTGGAAGTTTTTCTCACTTTATAGGTGAACCTCCCTTTCTTCCTTTCCAGCGACGTCATTCCATTTCGGTGGGTATAAGTCTCACTTTTCGGAGCTCCACCTAATAATCATATAATAAAGATTCATTCATTTGATCTTAGAGCTACTAAGATTCCCATGGATGACACAATTCATGGATTGCTGACCGTGGATCTCTGTACGTGTTTGCTTAACTACCTTCATGACCAGGTAGACTTAGGGTCATAATGGCTTGGGATTATGGGTTTCGTGGTGCCTGGCCTAGCTACTTATATCTGTTAGGGATTACTCCTCCCTTTGTTTAACTACTCTCTTTGAGCTCTGTCGCTCCATTTTGACGCTTCGTTGATGTTATCGCATAAGCCCCAATTGTGGATAGGCTACCACTTATTTGGGATACGGTGATTCACCCCCAGCCCTTATGGCCCGGTTTGTCCTTGGAAGCATGGTGTGGACCCTATTCAATGATCTGATTATTTCATACGCCCTGGTCGGCCGATAGATGACCATTCATATGGGATCATGAGAGACTCACTCTCTACCCGTATGGATCAGCACTAGATCTGATGGCATTGGGATGTTCCTGTAAGATAAAATTTTGCTTTAGTAGTCATTATTCAATTTTAAGCAGAATTTTCTTAATCGAGAGTTTTATTGGGCACCCCCAAGATGTAAGTAACCTAATTAATAAATCCATTTGGGATTTGCTCTTAACCCTAGAACAAACAAACAAACTTGAATCTCTAGTTGCAAGTTTTTTTCATAGGTCTTCTTTGCAGATATGTTCTAAGGCATTGTCGATCCGATCTTATTTTGGGTGTGGGCTCTTGGTCAATCACACAAAGTTTTCTTCATGGAAGTTCTCCATGTGCTTATTCTTGTTTGCCTTCATTGTCATATATCTAGTCCTTTTTTATTCCTTTATTTTTCATATCATTCATATGATTTGGAAGAAGATTTACTCGGAAAATGAATTATACGACGATAAACAAGCAAAATACTTATTTAAAAACTAAAGAGAAAAAGTAACGAAAATGCAAATATTTATAGATCTTTGTATTAACGAGTTCAACTACATCTCAACCTTATCCTTAAGTGTGAAAGGGAATGCCCAAGTTTAACATCATCATCATATACATAGTTATACCTAATAGTGACATAAAGTTATAGAAAGTTGGCTAAGTGGAAGTTAGGGTATTTGACGGGTGATCCGCCAAATTTATTTTTTAAAACCTATTGCATAATGGTTAGTTTGAGTTCAAAATATTTTTTTCTATGACAGTGTTATACACAAACTTATACTCAAATGAATTTATTCTACCATTAGGTTGCCATACTCCGTAAGTGTTCAAGGTATGATATTGGGTATAAACATGTTATTCTCTTTATGAGAAAAGTTTGTCATTTCTTCTAAATTCTTTTTGGGTTGTTTAAGTTTTCTTATATTTTTTACTATTTTTTTCATGTCCAGAATTATATACACTAGTTCTAAAGCTCTACTCAAACACATACACACTAGAACAAACGGGTGACCCTAAAACTAAACAGATTAAACAAATTACAAAACACAAATTATTCAAAATAAGAACTAAACAATTATACCCGCTAAACAACACAGTAAAATTCAAAACATGTAATATTTTTGGATTTTATTAGCTATATAAATAACAACACTAGAAATGAAATACACACAACACAATGTACAAAATAAAATAAAAAATACAAGTTTCAAATCTAAAATATTTCAAATAAAATTCTTCTAAAGTCAGTAATTTAACGTCGCTCCCCAACAATGAAACTAAAAACTTGATGTTCTAAATGTTATGAAGTACCAACAACCACGCAAGTATAAGTGTTACTGAAGTCGTATACAAAATTAATTCCATGTATCAATGTCACAAAGAACTTGTTAAATTCTCTAGTTGGTTGAAGTTTATGTTTACTAGATGCCCAAGTCTAAGTTGAAGGGTTGAAAGCTTTCAATTTCGAAAGGCATATAAATTCTAAATAATTAAAACTTATCTATATTTTTGGAGTTTTTTCGATTACATAAAAATATCTTACTCCTGTGAATCATATAATGTGAACTCTCAACATTCCTCTGATGAATTCCCCACATTATTATTGAAAATTAGAGAGATCCTACTTAGCTTTTGTTGATGTTATAAGAAGTGTTGAAAGCTTTTATTATAGTTAAGAGGACTTAAACATGCATAGTTTTCTATAAATTATCTATTATTCTATTTAGGTTATTATCCCCTACTGCATTATATCTATCATGCAGGATTAATGTGTGTTAATCTACTTGTTATTCTAATTAACAATTAAAAGTTCTTGATCATGAGTGATATCAACTTTCTAATCAACCATATTAGAAGTAAATTAAATTTAGTAAGTTAGCACATCAACTACTAGCATATGGAAATTTCAGGAAGAGAATATGATTTATGTATCCAACACACAAAGGCAAGAAAAATACTTAGTTACTAAACATGTGAGAAAAAAAAAGAGAGTTCATTGAAACACTAAAGTAGAAAGAGTTTACACAAGAAAGATGTCACTAGGAAAAGAAATTGATTCACTCCACTGAATCTTCTCTCTTATACAATGGCCTCCACAATCTTCTTCTCTTTTACACACATGCAAAACACTAACACAATCACTTCTAATCTAGAATACAAAACCTTAACTAACAAACCTAAAAAATATGGATGAATAAGAATGAGAAATTCTAAGTGAATTATTCTTTTTCAACAGTGGTATCTTCTCATTTTCCGCTTGAACTGTTATTATCCTCGTGTTTAGAAATATTTTTGATTGTTTCATTTTAGACCAATTTAAGTGATATTGTGAGAAATTACGTGAATAAACGTCCAAAATCATAATCCCACTCATAAGGACGCCTAGGAATTAAATGTTAGTGCATGGGTGCTTATCATGTGCCTATACTCCAGGTTGCTGGCACTTGCTTGTCGAGTCCTCAAATTAAAGCATCAAATTAAGAATTTTGTGCAGTGTCTGGGTGCTAAAAATATGGGGCCTAGGTGCTAGCTTTTGGTGCCTGGGCACTGGATTATGCGATGTCTTATTGAGTACTCGAGCTGAAGTATCAAATTATCTTCTTATAGATGCCTAGGCGCTTACTTTTGGCGCCCAGACCTTGACTTATATCAATTTGACACTGCCTCTATAATTTTCTCCCATAGCATTTTTTGACCTGTATTTCGTAAAAAAAATAAAAACACATTTCAAAAGCATAAATCTAACATAAATAGGAAATAAAATTCAAATTCACATCACATTTTACTCCTCTCATACTTCACATCAAGGGTTAAATTATGATTATGTGAGTGACATTTGATAAATCTAGCAAAAAATCTCAAAATAATTCATTAAATAACTTAGGTCAATTTTTGATCATAAACAATCCTTCAACATTTTAATATCTCAATGACTTCAAAATTTTCTTATAGTAGGCTTGATAAATTCCTCTTATTTAGATATTTTATTTAACTATTAGTAAGATATAAAAATTATTTGATTATTCAATTAATATTCCTAAGCATTCAACTACATTAGATAACCTTTGATGTTGTTGGGTACATCTCATAGTGCTTGATTTGAGTTTGTTTGAGCTCAAATTAGATAACCTTTGATGTTGTTGGGTTCATCTCATAGTGACATTTAATTCGACATAAATTTGCTATGATTTGAACTTGGTTGACCTTGAAAATCACCATAGAAAATATATAATCCAAAATGCATGAAGCTTCATGCCACACCGATAACAACAACAACAACAACAATAACAAGAAGAAGAAGAAGAAGAAGAACAATAATAATAATAACAATAATTGTTGGTTGCTATAATATTTGTGTAGTAGAGTGATAGGTTAATACACTAGTGTTGTGCGAATGTCCAACATACATATCAATACAAAAATGTTAAAAGAGCAGGCAACAACTATTCCATGAAAAACTTACAAATAGAAAAAATCACATAGCCTAATTTATCCAAAATCATCCATTATATATTTGAGAAAAAAAAATGAGACTATACAGTTTAACTTAGTTATAAGGATAATGCAATAACAACTGTAAAACACTAATTGGAATATAACAATTATAAGATAATAGTTAGGCAACAATAACTACTATTGATGGTCAATAATAGATACTGGTTGTTTTTGGATTGAAGTTTTTTTCAAGTGTGCTGAACTTATTTGCTAGTTTATTCTCTCTCATTCTTATAAGAAATATAATTATATTGATAATTTTCAAAGGAATATTTTGATAAATCCGGCCAAAATCTCAAACACATAATAGACAGTCTGTTTCTTTTAGAGCTTGTAATCATAATTCAAATGCATGACTTGAGCTCATCTGTGTTCGTATGAAATCGCTTTTACTGTTGTTAGACTCATATGATCAAGGTGTTCTGCATTCCCATAAAGTTATTTATATCAGAGTTTGATTAATAATGAACTTAATTTTATTTTTTTAGTTAGTATGTTTTAAGTTTCATGCTTGATCAAATTAATTTTCTTGATAATTGTCAACAATAATAATAAAAATTATAGTTTTATGTTTTAATTTTTTTTTAAGTTTTAAACAATAAATCACTATTTAAATAACTTTTGTTTTAAAATAAAAAAATTAAATATACACACACACATATATATACATACATATACATATACATATTTACAAACATGTGCAGATATATTGACTTTTAAAGTGATTCGGGTGGTAGAAAAAAGTGCGACCCTGCTATCAGTTTATCTCCATTCACGGACACTCGTGAGGTCGTGACCCTTCGCTGACGTCTTCACCACCCCACCTCTGATCACATAGCTCCGCTCCACCTCCATGCCTACTGCCGCAGCGATTGCGCTGCCTCCTCTTCGCATCTCCTCACGCTCAAGCTCCACAGCAAAGAAGCCAAAGACCGAGAAGAAGCGCGCAGCCTTGGAAGATGTTTTCCAAGTTGCACGGCGCGACAGGGCGTTCGTCAGCGAGCGCCTGCGATTGGCCGCAGAGCCACTCCGTTCGATTCCTAAGCACGTATCTGAGATTTTTAGCGACTTCTTTTGGCTCCGCTTCCTGGAAAACAAACAAGCTCAACACATCCCGCGGCGACGGTCATCATGGCCCCGTGTTTCTTATCCTCCAGGTCGCCATATCGCCACTTTCACTTTCAAAGTTTTATGTTGTCCTTTTTGGTTCAATGTTTATTGCAGGTAGGTGTTATTTAGATAAGAGTGCAATGCTATTTTGAAGGAACTTTTTTTTAGCTGTTATTTTCTTTAGGTGACCAAACGTTCGCTGACTTAGTAGACAGGGATTTGTTCGAAGAATTGTCTTTTTGGCAAAAATTGATCAATTGAAAATGTTCTAATAATGTAGTTCTCATGAGAAGAACGAGGAAGAGCACCAGAGGTGTGCGCAATTTGGATAAAACTAACAAACAAATCAAATTGTACTTACCTGGTTTTTAAAGTATAGATTTGATTATTAGTTCTAATTTTGATTTTCTTTGAACTTTCTTTTATTGGGTTGATTGTTTGTTTTTGTAAAATAGATGCAACAAAATATTGAATTTTACTAATTTCTTCAAATACTAAATTAGCAAATCCTGTGAGTTGTGATAAACAAGTGACATAAAAATTAACATGGATACTTTTTATTCGAAATATAAAAAATTTGAAAGTTAGCAAATATTACTTGATATTATTCTTAATACGTGTTATCTAAACTGAATATTATTAGGTTCATTATTAAAGTGAATTGCATTTTGGTACGTCTTGAATAGAACAAAATTGATCAAACTAAAGTTTAGTTTGGCTTTGAAAACAATTGGTTGGTTAAGTTTTCCAAAATTCGGAATCAAAATCAATTCATTAAGCAAATTTGGGAACTAAACATATCAAACTGACCAAATGCACATGCACATATAACACGCATATGAGAGTTCAGCAATGAGAGAGAGTAAGACAAGGAAAATACTATGCCTAAATTATTTTACAAGGTGCAGAGAAGTGTGAGATTTACAATTGTTTCATCTGGGGATCTACATCTACCATAAGACCAGCGATAAGATTTCCTAGAGAGAACAAAAGAAATACATAGTTGAGATTTTAAACTTGACATAGAATAAAGCTGAGGAGATTACAATAGGTGGAGTGAAGAGAGAAGAAAATAAAAGATAGAATTTCTAAGGACAAATTTTTTAAAACATATTAGTTTTACAACTCCTTTAGTTAAAATGGCATAATATTTATTTTTTTAAATGAGACCAAAGTGCCAACACGACACAATTTGCTCACCTACGTGGCACCAAATTGTGCCACATAAGAACAACTTGCTTATATTATCCTTATATATTTATTTTAAATTCTTAAATTATTCATTAGAATTTACTTGCTGTGTACTTTTTTTTTAGCTTCTGGGCAGTAGTTGAGGGAGGCTTGAGCTCCACTCATAACGGGTTATAAAAACCTCATTGAATAATATTCTTTCCTTTTCTCTCATATTTTCCTCCATCTTTCTCCTTTTAATTTATTTAATTTTGAAAAAAAGTGAATAATAATTTCTTAATAAAAATATTACATTTATTTTTAAAAATTCAATTCTAAAAGAAAATTTTATTTTGAAATTATAAATTATTTTTCATAAATATATACTTTATCGATTAAATTTAAGTTTGAATGTTATTAAATATTATTTTAATTAAGATATACTAAAATTTTGTTGATTCACTTAGTTGCCTCAAGCTCACAACCTGCTTTTTTCTTTTCACCATTTTGTCTTGTTCATGCACTTTTTTCTTATTTGGTTTCTTGAAATCCCATTATATCTCTATCCAAAAACCTTTTTTTCTTAGGGTGTTGACAATCCACAAATGATAGCAAATATGATAAAAATGATTGCATATTTTTGAAAAAAATTATTTTCAAGTTTTTTGCTCATAATAATATATGCATTCAATATGAATAAATAGTCATTGTTAATCTTTATATATTTGGAAAATTATAGTATTTTTTTTTTCTTGATGAAAGTGATGCGGTCTTATTCCTCATTATATTCTTAGTTGTAAATTATGTTTTTGTTAATGAGATATATGTGATGCAACCATCTCGAGGATTTAATGTACGTCTGTTTCACACAAAATTCTTTTTATCCAAGTATTCATAATTTTTGTAGCATTTTAATTCTTTTCAAATTTTTTAAGCTGGAATTAATGATTTGCAATTAATTTAATACAATTTATTGTTATGTTTTATTATAATAAATTAGTTTATTAGTACTTTATTATGTTATTGACCACAAAAAAGCTTATTTGCAACATATATAATTCTTATTTAATTTTATAATATAATTTGATATCAATTCAAAATTTATTCAATTGATTGTTTATTTAGATTTGTTTGTAAAATCATTGTTGAAAATTTTATATGAAAACTCATATACTCGTTCAATTTTTTTATTTTTTATTTTTTCTATTAACTCATTTAAATACTTATTCAATTAACACAAACAAAATCAAGTTCAAGTATTAAAAAAAATTAAGCAAGCTATTTTTGAATATACATGTGAAAACTGTACTCAAACTCAAGCCGAACATGAAAACTTATAATATTAGCAAGTCATGTCCAATCTATGATATGCTCGACTTGATTAAAGCTCTAATTGTCTTCTCCCTTTCATAATAAAACGCTTACTCATGAGCTGGCTCAAATTTGTTTATGTAAGTTGGAGCTCGAGCTCGAACGTGATTAATTAATCATGCTCAAGCTCGACGTGACTCGTTTACACCGTCAGCTTCAACATTTCCCTTGTCAAAAGTCAAGCATAGAGGAGACATGTTGAAGCAGGCATGACAAACACTACAAGATGGAGATGTTTCAGAATTGGTATATAGTTTCGAGAACCAAAGCTTGGGTGCCCTCCAAACGAATTGGTAGATCTTGTGATCATTGAAGTCTGCAATGCAGAGGAATGAGAGATTCTAGAAGAATTATGACATAACCAAGAAAGCAGCATTCAACGTCGATAAAATGCTAGAAGCCTCTACTCCAATGAGGAAAATAAGGAGAAACACTATGAGGAAATTCAACGGGTTAAGAAGATCACCCAGCTGGATGGAAGGTTGTATCTTAGGCTGGTAGTAAGGATGTAGCTCTAGCAAATCTGAATAGATTCGGTGCAAAATCCAGGGAAACTTAGAAGCAAGAATAAAAACATTCAAAGAGCATAATAAATGGTGAGAAGAAAGAAATGAGTAGTTGGCATATGAGGCGAACTATTAAAATTAAGTCATGGATGAGTTTCATAGGTGAGTCTGTTAGACGAGTATGGCAATGATTCACATGCATGCATAAAACATGGTTATGAAATGCTTAGGGATATTATTCTCAGAGAAAATATTAAACTTTGATATGTTTGATAACATAACTAATATTTATTATGAGGATAGGACGAATTAGTGAACATACTCCTTATGTTTTGGTTTCTGCGTTTAATGTTAATTTATTTCTTTCATTGTATTTGCTGACTTATCTTTTGCTCTGCTCTTTTTCTTGCATTGTTTGAATGTGACTCATACTTAAAATTCAGATATAGCCTTTAAGTTGAGATGTAGCCTATAGTCTTTCAGATGATGGCTGAGTTCTTATGCTAAATACCTAATAGAATCATTGAAACTATGTAAGAAGTGGTTTAACTATAATTCATTTATAAATTTCGTATCATAACCGTTCTTGAAATATGTATGCTGAGATATATACGTATGTTATCTCTTAAAAGAGTAACTTCCCTTGCACAAGTGCTGCTCTAGCTCCTTTGGATCCCTCTTATCCCTTATCTTGTGCTTATTTCTTTGAGCGTCAACATATGGTCTCTCAAAGTGCGTATATTTTTATGTGATTGGTTTTGGTTGCTGGCTTTAAATCAGGAGGACTATGCCTTCTTCTTGAGTGATAGTGAAAACTTTCCCTTGATTTTAAAAGATTAGTCACCATTTCCTTCGTCTTTTAGTATAGATTTACTTTGATTTTTCAATAACAATCCTTTAAACTCCGGGGATCTATAAATGTTAAATGGACAAGTTACAGAGGAAAATTGTTTAATATATTAATATACAAAAATAACAATTCATTTGAGCGAAATTCCTTGATAAAGTGATGATATACTAGTTGTTGATAGGAAGTTGAAAAAAAAAATCCCTAGAGTAGTAGTGGAAGAAGAAATATTACTTGAGAGCGAGCATGAGAATGACCTTTCAAAAATAGAGGGGAACATAACATGAAACATGCGAAGTGCAAATAAACAGGCTTTAGAGTTGCGCAGTAATGATAGAAAATTTTGTAGTTGTGCGAGTTTGAATTATGCTATTGTTAGAAGGATACCTAAAAAATTTTGAATCGAGAACCGTAAAGATAACTCATCATAGGTAGCTTTGTAAAAAATTAGTTCACAATTTTTCAATAGAGCGATTTCCCAGTTGTAAGAGCTTTTTATGTGCAAGCTTAAAAGGGAACTTGATTTGTTTGTGTAAAAAGAAATTAAATAATATAACAAAGGAAAATATCAAGTGTCGCTTTCGAAGAGAACATTAAGCTTCTTTATTTTTTTGTTTATATCCCTATTGAAGCGTAGAAATATTTTGAAGATTTGAGAGTTTATTGGCTTACTAAACTCTTTAATATTATTTTAAAAACTAAAAATATGTATGAGTAGTGGAGGAAGAATATTTTTGTCCCCATTTTTAAAAATAAAGGGGATGCACAAGAGTGTGCAAATTATATAGGAATTAAGTTGATGTGTCATACTTTAAAAATATGGGAGAGGGTAACTAAATATAGGTTAAGAAGTAATCAGTTTCGATTTATGTCGGGCAGGTCTACTATGAAAGCTATACATTTAGGGTGCGTTTGGGGCAGCTTATCCGCTGCAGTGGTGTTTTCAAAACGCCGACATCCTTGTTTGAAAAATGCGTTCCGACAGTTTCTACAAAAACGCAATTTCATTTTTCTATTAGACGCAGACCGTGGGTCGTAACCCACAGTCTTTGTTTCATTCGAGCCATTTACACCGTTGTCCTCTTCGCGTATCGTCCCTCCCTCTTCGCCACCTCTCGCCTGTCTCTCTCGGTACTGTTCCTGCCAGACGGCCTCATCGGCTCGCCGGAACAACTTTGGTGGCCTGCTCATCGAAGGGTAACCGCGTGTCTCTTGGCTTCACTGGTGTTAAGGCGGGTGAATGTGCTTGTTGATGGAGTTGCGGTTAATCTGAGCTCTCCAAACCCCAATTTCTTTACCCATATTTTCTCAACGGGATGCTTTTTGCTTGATTACGAGGTTGTTTTGATGAAGGTTTTGAGCAGCTTTAGAGGAAGATGAATTTCTCTCATCTAGCTGGAAAGGCTGCGACGGGTACAGAGGCCACCGTAATTGCCATCTTTCTCCTCATTCCGTTCTGCCCCAAATTCCGCTTTTTATTTTCTTCCTTTTTAATGTTATCTAGGGCTTTCATCTAATGTGTTGAACAGCCTTAAGATGCAGAGTTGGGATTTGCTGAGAGGACGAACTGGAGCTTCTGATTCAGAAAGTTTGCAGAGAGGAGGAGAGGAAGAGTTGGGATTTGCAGAGGTTTTTGAGTTCTTGAGGTGAGGATGAAGATGACGACAGGAAGGAGAAGGAAAATGCTGAGTTGGAGTGTGAGATCTTGCTTATTTCAGTATTCTGTTTCTTCTCTTTGCTGCCATCAAACTTCTTTAGCCAATTCACATTTCTTTTGCTGCAATTCATTGGGGGGGGGTTGGGGCAGAAATGTCATTTTTACAGAAACAGTTGCAAATCAGCTGTTTTCCAAACGCACAAACAAACACTCGCTTATCGGATCAGTCGATCATACTATCGGATGATCGCTATCGGATAGCTTATCGGATAGCTTATCGGATAACGCTTACGATATATGATGTTGCATTGTCCAAATAGACCCTTATTGAGAGGTTTGATGGAGAAGTACAAAGAGAATAAGGAGTATCTACATATGATTTTTATTGATTTAGAAAATGCTTACGATAAGGTTTCAAGAAGAATCCTTTGAAGAGTTATTGAGAAAAAAGATGTTGATATGACTTATATTCAAGTCATTAAAGATATGTATAATAGATCTGTTACTCGTGTTCAAACAGAAGGAGAACTGACCAAATATTTTCCTATTTCAGTTGGATTACATTAGGGATCAACTTTAAACCCATATCTTTTTGCTTTAATTATGGATGCTCTTACTAGACATTTTCTGGAGGATGTACCTTGTTGTATGCTGTTCGTTGATGATATACATCATTCTTTTGGATAAGATTAGAGAAGGAGTTCAGGAATAACTTGAGTTATGGAGGTCTACATTGGAGTCTAAAGGCCTTCGTTTAGTACATGGAATGTAATTTTAGCTGTAGTAGCTGTAGTGGCAGAGTTGTAACTATGGGTGATCAAATCATTAAAAGGTGTGAACGCTTTAGATATCTCGGGTCTATTGTTCAAAGTGATGGTGATATAGATGAGGATGCTATTAGTAGAATTCAAGTTGGTTGCCTGAAGTGGAGAAATGCATTGGGCTTATTGTGTGATACAAAAGTAGCGCTTAGAATGAAAGGAAAATTTTATAAGATGGTGTTGAGATCTACAATGCTTTATGGCGCAAAATGTTGGCCTTTAAAAGAGAAGCATAAAACCAAGTTAAGTGTTGCCGAGATGAGAATGCTTAGGTGGATGAATTGCTTTACACTTAGGGACAAAATGTGAAATGACTATATTCGTGATAAAGTTGGTGCAGCTCTAGCGGCAGACAAAAGTAGATAGTGTCTTCTTATATGGTTTGTTTACATTAAACGTCGATCATATGAAAGGCATAGGCAGACCTAGAAAGACTTGGGCATATTCTATAAAAAATGATCTTAATTTACTAGAATCAAATGAAAATATGACACTCAATAGGATGCAGTGGAAAAAAAGGATTCTTGTAGCCGACCCCACTTAGTGAGATAAAGGCTTTTTGTTGTTGTTGTTACTTAGCTCAAGTAGTTTGGTTCTTGGATGATTAGAGATTGCGCCCCTTGCTCTTGGTCTTCAGTGCTACTGACTTATAGTTAACCAAATGTTAATCTCTTAATGATAAAAAAAATTTAAGTCACTAGCTTTCCATGTTTTAGGGGTGTTTTTTCCTTCTATGTGGCTCCTCAACCAAGATTTCTTATTATGATATACGGTCATTTCCAATTAATAAATAGCTTACCATGGCTCAAAGAATTTCTTATGACTTTTGTTTTCTTATGGACATGATCCCATATATTTAATTCCTAGAATTTGAATTTTCGAAGAATCCTACTGCGTGGGCCTTTTGTTTCTTGTTTCTTCATGAGTTTGATTTATTGTCCCTTCAAAAAAGTTCAAACATCAACAACTCTTCATTATCTCAGATCCGGTCAATCACCTTCTTGATACACATGCATGCGAGTTTCTCTGGTCTTGACTATGGGGCAATAGATTACGTTAGGAGTTAGTGCTCACAACCAATGACAAATGAGAAGAGGGTTTCCTCAATGATTGTCTAAGGTGTGGTTCAATATGCCCATAAAATTGAAGGCATCTCATCAGCCCTACTCCTTGGTTTGTGAAAGGCCTTTCTCTTGAGTAGGTTGATTATTATTAGCTTTTTTGTGGCTATTGGTTTACTACCAGTTTGAGAATGATATATAAATGAGAACTTGAGATTGACACTATTGCTAGCAAAGAAGTCCATAAGTTTCTATCTCGACAAATGGGGACTTCTATCCATGACTATAGTTGTCATGAGCCTAAACGACTAAAAATCTTGGATCAAAGAAATCGGTCACGACCCCTTTGGTCGAACAAGCTAGCATTATAGCCTCCACCTATTTAGTGAAGTAGTCGACCACCACAAGTATTAATTGATGTTGTTGAGAGTCAAGATGCCATAAGAAAGAGACCAATATACTTTGCCCCTTCGAGGTCTAATGGTGAATATTGTCATGAATCTAATAGCTTTTGCAATGTTAAGCAAATTTTTTGACTTTTTCTATGGTATTTGGGTAATAGTAGCCTTGCTCACTATCCTTGCCAAACGATCAAGATAGAGTGACTTCCTCACTTGCCTCAATGAATTTCTTTCAATACATTTTTTGCTTCTTATGGATTGTGGCATCGTAAATTGATTCTTGAATAAGACCTTCTATAAAAATTCTTCTTTGCGAAAAGTTATTTTGTGGCATTATAATTCAAAGATCTTGTCTCACTTCTCTCTTTAGGCAAGGTCAACCAACCAACCTCTCAATTGAAAACACCTATTTTTTTGTCCTTTTCTTCCTTAGATGATTTATCCACCACTTGATTGCAGATGTCATGAAGATTGCTAAATTCTTACAATGTCTCAACAATTTAGCTGTCTTATCCTTTGTTATGTTGGATAGCGAACTTTTTGAACTTCCAAACCTTGATCCAAGCTTTCTTGAGGTTTTTGTTGAGAATGGCATCCTTGATTTTGTAGATCTCAAGTACTTCGTCTATTTAGACCTAGGAATCATGGAGAAATAGTAGCTTCATCATTTTGAATATAATGGCAAGATCCAGTTCAAAGGGCACTTCCTCATACTTAGCTTACTTCTTGTTAGCATTGAAATTGAGCTTCTAGGAAGGCGAACAATAGGTTCTGAAGGCTTTTTAGCGTTACCTCGCCTCCATTGCTATTGTTCTAGAGGCTTATTAGTGTGCACATCTAATATTCTCTTTTTCTGCTAGAGGGACTTTTTGTGATCATTCTTTCGATACAATGAACTTGTATGTGAAGTTAGCTGAGATCTGAGCCTTGACTGCAGTATGAGGGGCACAGTCTAGCTCAAATTCACTTGGCTAGATTAACCACTTCAAGTGCCTTATTGAAATTTGTGCTATAGGACTTGGAGAAAAGAGGCGGTAATAGCTATCTTGATTTTGTGAGATTAAAAATATGCTTTCATCCTTTAAGTGGCGATCGGGGCAAATTTGTTAACTTCTCTCGAAAGTGTTCGACGAGTAAAGATGTTGTTCTCAACCCCTTTTCTTTAACCTTCATAGAACTTATATCACCAACATTTACTCTCAAATATAATCTATTTTCTCTAATTTTTTGCCTATGTAGTACTGGAACATAGTAAAATGGTTTGAACTTATTAAAATTAACTCCTGCACTCATAACCTCAAACAAGGTGGTTAGTCTTATGGAAAACCTTATTTAGAGTTCCATGCTTCTCCCCTCTTGAGTGACAGATATACCGAGTATGGAAAGCTTTATAGTGAGTTTTTGAACTCAAAGAATAGATAATACATATTATGTCTGTAGGTTTGCTTTGAACTTATCTTTATTGACCCTTAATCCTTCCATCAAGGACATTTAATGAAGGAATTTCTTAGATTGAGGTCTAAATAAGCATTCCATTGAATCGAGCTTTATGTTTTATTTTTGGCACTGGGAGAATATATCTGTTGGATTGATAAGATGTTGACTAAGACTTCATCAATGTGTATTTGAAGATTTCTTCACTTATGGCCATGCTTAGTAATCTCCACTAGGGTTTTCTAGTATCTTTTTTAACTTGCTGATTATGATGCTTTACATCTATTCATTATGCTGTGGAGAGGTTGTGGCTAGTACTTGGGGGAATTGGGCTTGCCGAACATGAGATGCAAATAGAGTAATTTTATGCGAACAATGAATTAATTTAATTATTTTTCTTTTTTTAGTTATCTCGGTACTCTATCTTAAGTGAGATGTATATTATTTTTTTGTACTGTTAAGAAGCTATTATTTGCTTCTAAAGTATATAATTTATAGCTATGACAATTCTGTCATAAATAACATTACTGTATAGGAGCATAATAGTCATTTATCTAGAAACAACTGTAAATCAACTGTTTTCCAAACGCACAAACCAAACAAACAGCTATCTTATCCGGATCAGCTGCTTATCAACAAATTATCAATATTCTGCAGATGCCCCAAACAGACCCTAAATGTCATACAACTACACCTTCGAAGAATTATAGGTAAGGAGGTTACAATATCCAGGAAGAAGAGAGAAGGAAAAAAGGAAAAAAAAATGGAGCTTTCACAAGCATTGGAGAGCCTTTATTTCTGTCATCGATCTTGTGTGCTTGAAACTGTAGCTACTATAATTTGTGTGAGCGCGCAATATAATCCCATAAATGAGTTGATGATGAGGTATTTATAAGTGATTGAACACCAAGTGACAATGAACAATCATACTAATGAGCTATGGATGCTACGATATTGGTGGTTCACAATGCTTGGAGTCATTAATTACATCAATGAGCTTAATTTATGGTGGTATGAGGAACGATAATAAAAGTGGGAATGCCCCGCATTGGCAGCTCGGGCTATGCAACAAAACCTAAAAATTCCAAATACCATGACAAGACTTCTTTAATGAGATGTATGTATTGATGTGACATCATTCTTTCATAGATGCCTGTGATTTATGATGATACAACATACGTTGATCTATGATAGTTTTCTTTAAATCATACTGTACAAAGCGTTGGAAGTGTGACTAAGAAGATACATGAACTTGAGAGATACATCCTTGGAAGAGACCTGATGGGAGTTAATTCTCAAGAGAACCATCTGAGAGGATCCCAGAATAGTTTTCGTTAGCAAGCACTTGAAAGACCACTAGAGAGGGCTTCGAGCAGACTCTCGATAAGACTCATTGAGAGTGCAAGCAAGTAATGCCAAATTTATCATAATTCTGGTTTGCTGCATGTAAGGAAGGAATTGCACAAAATATTTTATGATGTCTTGGGATTACACAAATTTCTTTCAATGGACCAATATATATTTGCTTTTTATATTTTCTATGTCAAGCTTGTTCTAGCTGAATAGATGTTCTCTTCTTTATGTTGATGGTGAGTTATAAATGTGTATGTAGGTTTGTGATGATGCCTTCCAACTGAAAGTGGGATTGGATTATGAGTTTGGTTAGCATTGGAGGAGTGTATCTCATTGTCAGTATCCAAGCCATACTGAACATAGTATGCAAAAACTAGTTTTTGCTATCATGAAAAAATCATAACTACTTATCCGCGGACTTGAAGTTTGTTACAGGGTAAAAGCTTGAGATTTGTAGTTTGTTGCAGTCTGTTGATTGCGTTTTGGCGTTCATACTCTATAGTTTAAGGACGGGGATATCTAGCAAAGACATTGTGTCAATGATGAACTTTTTTTGAAAAAAAGATTAATTTTACACAAGCTAATAAATTGTACACATTTTTTATGCACACCCAATGGTTGAGTTTATTTATAACCTGCTCATGATTAGAAACAGACTATTATATTCATCAGGGGTTCTTTGTAAAGTAAGAATAAACTTCTATGTCGGTGCCTAGCCTAAGGGCAATTGTATCTTTTTATATGCTTAAGGGAAATTTAGTCTTTAAGTATTATTATTGTTGGGTATAAATTGGCTTATTATGTTTAGGGATGGGTTTTGTGCTTGAGATTGGATTGTGAGTCTTAGGTTTTAGGGTTTGGGAGCTGTAGGAATTGGGAGAGATCGCCTTCCTCTCGAATTGTAGGTGCTTATTATTTGTATTGAAGAAAACATTTGTGTTTGACCTAATTTTTGTAGAGAAGTGTCAATTTTGACGTCAGATGGTATCAAACTAGTATCAGAGCAGTCAACTCTGGGAATCAAAGAAAAAGGACCAGGCATCGAGAGTCAGGGTTTCGATCGACGATGAACTCGACATACAGGGAAAGCCACGACAAGATCGCAGCTTACTAAGATAAAAAAATCGAGCCTTTCAACTTGCGGGGAAGGTCACAAAGGAACCGTGACTTCCATTTTTAGTGAAGACTGATGAAATCGACGTAATTGCGGCGTACAAAAATCCGTAACTCTTGTCTTTCCTTTTTTCTACGTCGTCTACTCGATACGATCATGATCAGAGCTATTTTGGTTGGGAAGGCCGCGACCGGGAAGCGGGCAAAGAGTTTCCTCTTCCTTTCGTGCTGTTTACCTGATGTAGTCTTGATCATAACTACTTGGGAAGGCAACAACTAGGAAAAAGCATACAAAGACGTGAAATTCCCAACTTTCTCCTTTTTCCATTTTTTAGCTCTCAAATTTCTCCTGTTCCAGCTCTTCCCTCGTGCAACAATCGTGATTCAAAACTGGTTGGGAAGACGGGACCGCAGCTACTAGACATATGTGACTCGAGCGACCTGGGAAGCCACGACCGGATTGGAGTGATCTTGGATCAATGACTTGCGGAACAGTCGCCCTATTTGTCTCATCCGGAAGCACACAACGGATGTCAGCATAAAAAATGGTCTTTTGTGATAAAAATATTTGAGAAGAATGACAACAAAGTCAGTAGATGATTTGAAGAAAAAATTAGAGGAAGAAATTAACCAAATTAGATTTGGGATGGAAGAAATGTTCACCACCGTAGAGGATATGTTTTCTTCCATGAAGAACCGAATGATATACCGATTTGAGAGCATGAGAGAAATTCAAGAGATGATAAAGTGGCTCAAAAACTTCAAGAGATTATGTAAGAGGTATGACAAAGTATGAAGTATAAATGAGAGAAGCAGGGAGGGGATATGATTATGATTGAATGAGAGAGTTTTACTCTTGATGGATGTGAGGGAAAACATCAGAGGCAGAGGAAGTTTGGGTGAAGATGATAGGGTTAGGAAGTTGAAGATGTCGATCTTTAAGGGGGAAGACACACATGGGTGGGTGTATCGGGTGGGGCGATACTTCGCGGCAAATGTGTCAGGTGGGGAGGAGAACCTCATGGCAGCAGTATTGTGTTTAGAGGGTTTGCCCTAGCTTGATTTCAGTGGAGGGAGGCTAGATACCCGATCAGTTCATGGGATGAATTTAAGAATTGTTTGTTGGAACGTTTCAGAGCCTTTCGGAAAGGAGAACCAGACAGTTAATTCTTTGCTTTGACTCAGAAGGGGACAATCATGCAATATAAGGAGAGATTTGAACTTATGTTGTGACAACTGTGCGGGAATTTTGAAGCAAGATAGGAGGAAAATTTCATGAAGGGCTTAAAGCCCGACATACGGGCAACACTTCGACTTTGAGACCACGGTGATTGAGGGGGATAATGGAGCTAGCCCAAATGGTGGAGGACAAGAACCGGATGGAGTAGACCAACAAGAGGAGCACAGATGGAGCGTCGCACTGAATGACTACAACCACGACGATACCAAAAGCTTAAATAGTGGAAGTCTAGACGGATGTTGCACAAGATAAAAATAATTTGCCACGATTGGGAGTGACGTTAAAGCGTCTTAACAGAGACAAATTTTTGAGAAGCGAATCAAGGGGTTATGTTTTCGGTGTGATGATAAGTTTACCCTAGGACACCGTTGCAAGCATCAAAAATTACAAGTTCTCATAGTGCATGATGAAAAAGTAGAGGATGAAGAAATAGACAGTTGTAATGAAGGAACACTCATTTTTTTCACCTTGAAGACAAGGTGTCTTTTGGGGGGGTATTGTTACGCTGGTGATTAGTCTATAAGAGCTATTTGGTTTTTGTATGCTAAGGGGAAAATTAGTCATTATTATTATTATTATTGGGTTTAAATAGGCTTATTATGTTTAGGTTTTGGTTTTATGCATGAGATTGGATTTTGGAGTCTTAGGTTTAGGATTTGGGAGAGATTTCATACCTCTTGTATTGTAGGAATTGGGAGAGATCGTCTACCTCTCAAATTGTAGGTGCTTATCGTTTGTATTCTTGTTTAGTTGTTTGGATTATTGAAGAAATTTTTTTTTGTTTACCCTAATTTCTATGGAGAAACATGCCGATTTAACGTCAGATTGTATCATAAATATGATTAATGTCGGTTAATTGTGTTTTAAAGAGAGCTTTTGGTCCTTTTTTGTTTGGTAAAGTTCATTTAAAACATGTTTGTACTTCATAATTTTGTACTTATTTGAGAAAGTTGGCACTCTATTGTTTTTTAAAGTGATTTTAACTATCTTGAAATTAAACACCATACCAAGCAGTGTTTTCAAAGCATAGAGCGTAATGCGATGCCTAAGACTTTAATTTTGCTTTAAAGTGAAAAGGCTGACCGAAGCAACACTTTTATTAACCATTCGATTTTCCAGAATTATTAATGTATAAATACATTTATTAACAATTATAAAATATAAAGTATGATTTAAAAGTTGATATAAAATAGAGTAAAAATATGGTTGAGTAAATAACTTGAAGACAAATATTTAGTCAACATATAGACAAAAATTTAGAACTGTTTCTAACAGTTTCCTGCAATAATTAGAAATTATAAAAATTATAAGAAGAACTTGCAAATTAACTTCATCGCTTCGAAGTAAAGTAGGCGTCACATGCTTTAATTTGCTTGTAAAACGTTCTTTTAACAACATTGCGACCAAGTAAGAAAGCAGGCCTTTTGATGCTGGCCTGCAGAGATAGGCGCATCCGCGTTTCTTACACTTGCATTGGTCGGTCCAGGCAGGCGAGAGCTGACTGATTCCTTTGCTTGGTTTTTGCTCCTTTCAATAGCTGGGCCTAGTCGTAATTATCCAGAGCTTTATATATTTGCTTCGCTTGTTTTAGGTTTTTAGGTTTTTCTTGGTTTTCTGTTAGGACATCCTTCGACGTCTCGATTTCTCCCTTCTAGGGATGTATCCAAAGGAGAGAAGGTGCTCCGGTTGTAACTCATCCAGAGGTGATGTGTATCTTCGGTTTCCTTACTACCCGCAACACTTTCTTCTGTAGTTAATTCCCTTTTTCTCGCTGCAGTCGTCTGAGACAGCAACCTCCCTGTTTTTTCCTGTAGGCCAACCACCCAACCACCCATTAACCTCATTTAGCTTACTGTCTTCGTTCCCAACCTCTTCTCCCTTGCTGCGACCACCCGAAACAACACTTCTTGCTATTCTTTCCGTAGTCCAACCCACTTCCTTTCTTATAGCCGCTTGGGCAGCAAGTAGCTGATTCATTGCTGTTTTTCCATTGATTTCAGATAGTCGACCTCCACTTTTTCCCCACTGCAGCCAATCACAACTTCCCCTTTCCTTTATTACAACCATCTATCGCCTCACCACCCCATGTTGGTATTAGAGTTAGCCTAATCCCAGTTCTGTCCTAGAGTTTCTAACATCCATCCATACCCAAAAACCTAAAATTTTTCTTTCCCATCGTACATTACTCTTTCACACCTTCCATCTACCAACTCTCAAAGAGTCATCATGTTGCCGCGGAGGCAATTGTCAGAACCTAATTAGAAGTTTACCATGGAATGGTTACAATAATAGCTCTGTCGAGTGCTATAATGGCTCGATGACATTGAGGAAAGGACCCACGGGGAGGTTACCGGCCAGCGTGGTCGCATGATCCGAAGATGATAGAGGGAGGAATAACTGATTTCTTTCTGTAGGGATGATCTGATGGAGAAGAAGATAAACCATGATGCTTTGGGATATAATATTAGAGGAGACCGAGAGATGAAGTGCATATTAGATGATACATTGATGAAGTGCCTATTAGGGGATATAAAGATTAAGTGCCTGTTAGAGGATATAAATATGAAGTGCCTGCTGAAGGATACATAAATGAAGTGTCTGTTGGAAAATACAAAGGCTCTGGAGTGAAAGTTGACATGTTGGATTTCAAGGGTAGAATGACTCTGAAGGATTTCATAGAGTGGTGCAGACGGTTTAGAGGGACTTTAAATACAAGTAGGTGCCAGGTGACCGGAAAGTGAAATTAGCTGCTTTCAAGCTGGAGAATAGTGCCTCGTTGTGGTGGGAGAACCTGAAGAGGGAGAGAAATAGAGGACATAGCAAGATTATTTCTTGGGAGAAGATGTAGAGCGAGATGCTGTGACTGTACTTTCCCCTATACTACTAACATGAACTTTTGTTAAGGCTCCACTACCTATAACAAAAGGTTCTATCACCGGAGGAGTGCACAATGGAGCTTATACAGTTTAAGTTGAAATGAGATTTGACGGAGCCAAAGGAGCACACGGTAGCAAGGTACTTGGGAGGCTTGAAGCCCTCGATAGGCAACGTGGTACAATTACAACTCTAATGGCCATTGGATGATGCTAAGACCTTAGCACCGAAGGTGGATAAACAATTGAAATAGAGTAGACACCCAACTTCATTCATACAACTACCCATAACCAGAGAAATCAGTAGGAGCACACCAATGGGAGTTGAGAAGACCGATCATGGGAACTTTAGAGCTGCCCAGAGTGAGGAGCATGTGAAAAGCAATATACTCAATACAGTTCCAGCCAGGAATGCTTTAGATTCTATGATTATGGGCACATCACTTCAAATTGCCCGATGAGCCGAATTTCGTCCTTCACTGAGTAAGGTGCAGTGGAGGAATTGAGCGACGAGGTGGCAACTGAAGAGTAAGGCGAGGAGTGCCAACTTGCACCGGATGAGGTTGAGATGCTTGTGGTCCGACGAGTCTTTCAAACTAAGGCTACAAGAAAGTAGCAGTGGTTTTGCTACAATATATTTCACACCCGTTACACAGTGAAGGGAAATGTTTGTAGTCGTATTATCATTGGAGGCAGCAACAAGAATGTGACATCTACACCTCCCGACTCAGAGGTATTGCCAACATTATTTTCTGACGTGATTGAAGGAGAACTGTTCAAAATTGATAGGTGTCACTTCAAGTTTTCGATTGAGACTCAGTTGTAAGATCATGTTTGGTGTGACGTAGTGCCACATCTTTTGTTGGGGAGACCGTGATAGTTTGATCGCCAGATTCAACATGACAGGTACAAAACATGTACTCATTCACCAACGATGGAAAGCACATTGTCCTTCTATATTATATGGAGTTTGAGATTACAGGTGCTCTTGCCAAAAGAAGTGTCGGGAGGATCGGCCTTGGTGAAGACAGGTAACACGAGACAAAAGTGTTGGTCGCAGACATAGTACAACCAGTTCAGAGAGAGTTTCAGTGTTTTTTTTTGAAATTTTTAGGGCATTTTGTTCGATAGCTTACTGCCATGGCCACAACTATTCGGGAGATTCAAACTACCATTAATTAAGTTCAGGTGAGCCGACCCTGGCTACTTTTGGAGGATTGAGTAGAGTATACTTGTCAGGAAGGCTTAGTTCAATGTCATAGTGTACCCCTAGAAAATTGGATCATTATGGATCCCTGCTCGCGAGTGGGGATAATTCACGAGATGTTTTGGGAGATAATTCAGTCGACAATGGAATTCTAATGTTCATATTGACACAGTCGAAGACCCTTTAAACCCGGAAGGTCACAATAATTTTGTCATTTTCAATGCGCTTGATCCAATTTCTTACAAGGAGAAAAACTTCGATAGATGAAGTCGAAAGTCCCCTAACCCCGGGAGACTGATGCGAGCATGCAGAGTGAGGTGTGGAGCCCCATCAATTTTTCTTATGTTTGGACCGACCAGTCTAGGTAGGGGATAGCTAACCGGCCCCTTTGCAGGGTTTTGACGCCTCCTTTCAATGACTGGGCCCAATCCTAATGCTCTAGGAATTATATATCTGTGTCCTTTATTTTAGGCTTTTAGTTTTTGCTTGGTTATCAGGCATCCATCGACATCTTGGTTTCTCTCTTCCAAGGCTGTATTCAAAGACGGTGTTCTAGCTGTAACTCGTCCTGAGGTGGTGTGTATTTTCTGTTTCCCTACAGCTTGCATCCTTTCCTCCCGCAGATACTTCCCCTTTTCTCGCTCTAGTCGCCTGGGACAACAACCTTGCTGTTCTTTTCAGCAGACCAGGCACCCAACCACTTATTACCCTCATTTCGCCGCTTGTCCTTGATCTTAGCTGCCCCAACTTTGTTGCCACCGCCAGAAACAACACTTTTGGCTGTTCTTCCTGCAGTTTAATACACATCCTTCCTTACAGCCGCTTGGGATAGCGAGTGGTTGATTTCTCGCTGCTGTTTTTTCACTTATTTCAGCCAACCAACCTCCAATTTTCCCCACCGTAGACGACCACAACTTCCCCTTCCTCTCCCTACAACCATCCACTGCCTCGCCACCTATAGTCGTCCACTCACTAAAGCAGAAAACCACCTTTGGATACATTTTAGTTGCATTTGTTTATGTTTGTTGTTCTATTTGACTTCAAGTGTTTTTGGTTGTAACCACCTATTTGCTTTCAGTAATCATATTTGTTTTTCTATTGTTATTTGTGTTAACGCCAGCATCACCCTCGTCACTTATTTACAATACTTTGTTTGTTTGCCATAGGATAATTAAGAGCTTCTTACAAAAAAATAATTACAAAAAATATTCTTTTGGTAAACAATAAAATGCCTATGCTTAAAAAAGTGAAAGATTCGAAACATTTTTTTGTTTTTTTGCCAAATAAACTTGAAGGTTATTATACCATGTTTAAAACATATATATATATTTTTTTGTAAATTTAATTCCCCTACATATTTGCTTGAGCTTGAAATGATTAAATATTTATCAATGTGTTAATTTTTCTTAGTTCTGAATGATTGCTTTTAACAGGGTTGTCTGGCTCTGACATATTAATGGCTGATATTGAAGTTCTGAAGACTTATTCTGATTACATCCAACACCATTTATCAGTTTGGACCATGCCTCTACCTGAGTTCTATGACCCTGAAAAAGTCGAAGTTTATTTTAATTGTCGACCTCATGTTTTAATATTTAGACTACTCGAGGTATTTGAACTTTATGTTGTCTTATTTCTATCCATATTTTGTAGAGCACTGTCCTTTAATGTCTATCAAAATAATATTTCTATTCTTGCGGCTTCTCTTGTTTTAAAAATGAATATGGAGAAATAAAATTTTTGATCAATTGGTAAAGTAAATCAACATATTATCTATGAAGGAAATTGTTGGCGATGAAATAAATGTACATATAATTTCTAGTTGTATGGGCAACTTCGGATGAACATATAGGTTATCATATCATGGGCTGATAGGCAATTGAACGAGATTGATAGTTATGTGGAAAAATCAGAACTCTATTGAAAATTGCTCGAATTGTGATCAGCTTGAATTTAAATTGATTTGCTTTAATTCAATGTGAGTGTATGTTTATATTTTTGTGAATCTATACATATAGTGCACGGGCACATATACACAAAGCAGTAGCTTACATATTATAATATTATTTAAGAAAGAAATGATTTTATATAGCTTATAATGCACATAATTGGAGTTTTTTTTTGGTGGAGAAACATGCCTGAAAGTTTGTTTTATATGATATTACTCTCCACGAGGGATGATCTCATATATTTGTGAACTGCTCAAAATTGGTTTGAACTATTTCAAATTTTAACATAATTTGAAACCTCGATTTTAACTTAGTTCAAACAAAGTTCAAATTGATTTGTTTGAACTATATTTAAATCTTCTTCAAAATGCAGTATATTCTTATTCGTTTCTTCATCCCTCATAAGTTTGTTGGTGGAAGGCATCCACGGTAGTAGAAATATGTATTTCATGGTGAGAGCTTTATGATATCAAGTATCGGAGAGATCTTAGGCGATACCGAAGTTAACCCAAATCACAATAGAAAAATAAAGATTGTTATTGAAAACAAGTAAGCAATTACAACTAATACTATTGAAAGAGAAAACACACCGCACGACACCCATAAGTTTAAATTAGCAACAAACACGACATAAATACTCAAACTAGGGTGGATCTTGGGGTGGTGATGGTGATCGATGAGGATTTGGCCCTTCAAAGAGGTAGCAAAAGTGGGTGAAGGATGCAGGGCACGACAACAACAAGGATGAGGATGAAGACAAGGAAGGGGAGGAGTTGCTACAGGAGCAACAAGCTGGAAGGTGGTGGATGTCGAGAGGGGAAATGTCGGCAGAAGCAATGAAGAATGTGAGGGAATGCGGGGGACTACAGGACTGCAATTGGATGCTGTCTTGGGTGGAGGCAATGAGGATAGGTAGTTGGAATGGGAAAACTGTAGGGAAAACAACAAGGTGCGATTGTAGCAATGGAGGGCGGCCGGTGACATGGGGAGGATGCAAATGGGGATAGGGAAGATAAATACCAACTGGAGAACTAGGTACATCCGAAGCACCACCTGGAATCGTAAGATACAACCCTCGAAGAGAAGAAGAGTTGCCGGTTTGTAATGATATAAAACACATAAAAAATTTCGAATCAAAATCCTAATACAACACATATATCGGGAAGGACTAGAAATGAAGGAAGGAGTACAGGAAATATGCTAAAAATTGGAATTAAATCGTAAGGAGAGCTGCTTGGTTTGATTCAACCTTGTTTGCATGGCCCGCGCCCCATTTAAGGTTGGGATAATATTCTAAGATCTTTTAAAGTCATTCATGTAGGTGTTGTCATTCTAAAGGACACCGTCATCGAATAAGTATCTATCCACTTTTGGGCACAACTTGAATTGAAGATGCATAACGATGGGTTCTCACAAGCCAAATTCCGATCAAGTAAATTTATGATCAGTTTCTTCCACTCCTTGTACTCTGCTAAATGCGGTTTCTTCCGCTCCTTGTACTCTGCTGAATGTAGTTGATAAACAAGTATGTCAGAAGAAATTAACTTTTGCATGAAATTTATAACTGGCTAGACCACAGGACGCCTAACCAATTTGAAGAGACCTCCTTTTCTTATCGAAAAAGACCTAGATCTCGCTGAAGTATGTGATGGCACAACAAGCTCCTAAGACAACTTCCAACACTGTGGTTCATCCCTCCCTTCAGTCTGACCATCTATCGGTGGGTGCATTGTTGAACAAAATTTAGTATCACTTGATTCCATATGGTTTTTCAAAAATTAGCTCAAAATATTCTCATTCTGATAAGTTAGATCTCCCTCAGAAGGTGCAACTCAAGAAGTAGATGATATATGTGAAAAGTTTGAAACTCTCTTATCTGAGGTTGCTATGTGGCTGGTGTTGGTTCCTCGAACTTAGAACTGTCTTGGACCACCAATAGTAATTCTGTTGGAGTCTCTACCATCGGCTTTAGCCTGAACCGCGTGTTTTTCTCCCTCATTAGTTGGAACCCGGTAGTTCTCCTTTGTCTCCTCACTTTTTTCAGTGTCTACGGTGTCATTGTTGATTTCTTCAACATGTCCTTGATCAGTAAGAGATCATTCTCTTAGTTGTGCAATCTGATTCCATATGCCCAAATCCATAGAACTTGAAGCTCTTTCTAGTTGGGACAAATTTATGTATACTGGTTTGCTCTACCTATTCTCTATTTTGAATCAGTTTCTTCTCAGTTGGGCATCGACATGTATGTTCTCGTAGGTGTACTCTGACTGTAAAATCCTTAGGTTGAACCCTGCTTATAAAATATGGTGGTCTCCCAACGATTTGATCTCTCCACTTTTGAAATTGAGGTTTGATCATTCAGTCTATAGTGAGCTAGTAGGTACTAGTTGCATCTCCAGCTTAATTTTGGACAAGTTGTAATTTTACTCTTCCCATCTAGTTGTCGAAGAATCTTCAAGTTCACCCACCTCCTAGGGGGCTTAGAACAATATCAAACTCATTTTTCTCCATTCAATCAAGTTTAAAGGTACACAGAGGCTGAATAAGTGGTCGTTGGAGTGATCAAATATTGATAGTTATCTTGATTAATGTGTTCGAAAAAGTTGGAAGCCAGTGATCTTTAAAAGAGGAAATTTGGGATTATCATGGCGTGGTGACTTGGAAATTGGTTGAACATAGGGGATGCTAAAAGTTCCTCTACCTCTAGCGAGCATAACTGGCAGAGGAATCAGGCTAGGTTTGGAGAGATAATAATAAGCGGCAAGAATACAATTGACATAAAAGTGAGAATAATTAACTTATTTTCTCGTTTGTAGCATTGTTGATACACAGTCTTTACTCCATCATTTTTGTATTGTTCTATTTTTCTTATTACCCAAATTTAACTCTGAATTTTTGGTGTGAACACTCGGTTCATCCACATAAGTGCTACATTCTTCACTTAACTTTTTTGATGAGTTTTTGTCTTCTCCTTAGATGACGATTTACTCCTTTTTTTTTAGTTTGTTTACCTTTTTCTAATGCTCTTTCTGTCTTGCTACACATTTTTTTTTTAATCTATGGTCATTATTCTCGCCTGCTTTTCTTTCTTTATTTCTTTCTTTCTTTAGTTTCCTCCCTATTCTTAGCCTTTTTAACAGATCTTGAACTTAGGTGACATATAACGAACATGGATAAAAAATTTGGGTATTTTTTCAAAGAGAATATGACGCTGTACTCATAAAATGTTGTATTTATGTTCCAGGTATTGATTACTTTTAAAGCTATTGAACCATGAGCCATATATGTTTTCCTTTATCAAAATTTATTTCTTTAATTATCCATATTTTTCTGGAACTTAATGACTTGAGCATTACCGTTTTCTTGTGATGCATTGAAGGTTTTCTCTTCATTTTCTTATGCTGCAATACGGTTGCAACTCACAAGAATTTTCAAGTTTAGTACAAAAGATTTAGGTGAGAATAGCAGCTTGGGTGATACTGCTGGTCAGCTTTTAAAAGAAACAATGTTGAATCTTGGCCCAGCTTTTATCAAAGGTTAGATTTGTCGGTATCCATTCATATAGTGCCGGAAGAAATTCAAATCATCAACATATTCAACTTTTCCTTTCACTTTCATGCTATCAAAATTTTACAAATTTTTATTGATGCCTGCGAATTACCAAATTACATTGTTTTCTTTTCAGTTGGCCAATCACTTTCTACTAGGCCTGACTTAATTGGTTCAGAAATTTCCAAGGTTAGGCATTACCGTTTTAAGAACTTTATATATTTATTTATTTTTCTTTTATGGCGAACAGGACTTATTTCTTTTTTTTGCATGGATTTTTTTTCTTTATTTTTATTTTTTTTATTTTGTTTCTTTTGCGTTACAGGATTATTCAATACTGTACCTTGCTACATTCTGCTGAAGTATTCTTCTAGTTTCATTTTGTACTGTACTAAACATCTGTTTTATCTTTTGTTTTATCCAAGTTTAAATTTAATAATTTCCGTTACTCTAATTATGACTATAACTATGATTGGTTCACATACCTTACCTCGTCCTTCCATTTGCTTTTTTTCTGTTTTTATATTATACTTGCAGCTCGAGATTTTCTGAAGTTTTTTTCATATGGTACCATTAAATGAATAGCTTGTTACATTTTCTGCAATCTTCTTGAAGTTTCTGACGGAGCGGTTCTGCAATCCTGTGATTCCCATTCTGTTCTGAACCGAAGATGGAAATTCCCTCGTGGATTGCCGCTGGCATGTGGGCCTCTTGTTCTATAGTATTTGAAATAGAATTAAGGTTTCTTGAGGGGGAACTATTTCTCTGGTATTATTTTTTTCTGATATTGGAGTTTTTGCTTTGGTTCATGAATTTGGTGATTCTGTTCTCGAATTATTCTGTCATAAGGAGCGTTTTTAGCTTGTTTTGGAGTAGGTGGTGGATCTCCATAGGCAGCCGCGCTTCACTGAAACTATTGTTTCTTTGTTCTTCTTCTGTTTACAAGCCTGGACAGCCATCAAACTTCTTCCATCTCTTTCCAAACCCTGTCGACCTTGCTCCTTTTCTATTCACAATCACCTCCTTGCTAAATCCGATCCTTAAACAACTTCTAGGACCCTTGGAACCGTGTCAGTTTCCTTCAGCACCCAGGATCTATTTTTCTAATATTAATTTTATGTTTTAAATTCTTGTTTCTTATTTATTTATTTATTTTGACAAGATTACTCAGTGCTGGAATACTTACTTCCTATTCATTCATTTTATTTTTTTCTGATAGTTACAATTATCATATATAAGTTCAATTCCGGAGTGCAACCAACGTACTATTTTCTTATTTGTTGTGTTTTTGATGTATATTTTTGTATGAACTTATTAAATGCAACAAAACATTGTCAACTCTTTTGTGAATATTATGCTCCTATATTTTTTCAGGCCTTGAAATGATTAAATTCTTCTACCATTTAGTCCTGGCTATATGTTGATACGGGGATTAATGTTAATAGCTATCAAAAACACAAATTGAATGCAGCAAACTTTTTGTATATGAATAATCTTTTATTTAGTTTTGAGTTTTATTTATTGTTGTAGATAACTTATTTTTTTGTTCTCATTTGTTGTATGATCCTTGGTGAAATTCTTACATGTTCATTCGATTTTGGTTTCTTCTAATTGATAATTAAGAATAGTTTACCCTTGGTGGCTTGTTTCCAATATATATATATATATATATATATATATATATATATATATATATATATATATATATATATATATATATATTGTCCTGATATTGCCATGAAATTTTATTAAAATGATTCATTTTATCATTTGTACTTGCCACGCATTTTGTATGGATGTATGTACGAAGATATCGAGTGATAAAATATGCTTGCTAACTTGCAATTCTTGGCTTTACTTGCAAAAACTGTTCCCTCTTCATCATTGTTCTTCACAGCTGTCTTGAGCTTTAACTGAAAACTTGCAAAAGTGCTGTAGTGCTTTTCAGCTTATCCATTTGGCAGTTTAAGCAAAATTACTTATAGCTTCTTCTTTGTACAAGCATTTCTCTTTCATTACTGCATTTGATTTTCACGAGCTTTATTGAAATAAAGCAAGTTAAAAAAATTCTAATGATAGGTAGTGCTTATTATATTATCTCCTCTCTTTCGAGTGGTGTAATCTGGTAAACTAGTTCGAATAGCCTTTAATGAAGTTTCCTTCTAATGCTTGAAAATAATAGTAAGGTATAGGGTTGATCCTCATCCTATTTAAAGATTGTGGTTTTGCGCTTGGATTCTACAGGAACTGTGAGAGTATTATACTTAACTTGTGAAGAGACTGCTTAGGAGTTTGCAGAGTCGATGTAGGTTTAATTAAGAGAGAAAACATCCCAAATTCAGGTGTTCATTGGTTAGTTTTTTCTTCATTTGACTCACTCAATTTTAAGTTTGTAGCTCTTTCCCTTTGGGTTGGATTGATTTTTTAATTAAACTTTAAGTCTTAAATTTTTTATAAATAAATTTATGTCCCTTAAATCTTTCAGATGCGCACAACTGTCAAGAATCTTGTTGCTTAATTAAAAGAAAAAAGGTAGACAAACTATGACACGAAGCGTTGGGTTCATGTACCACGAAACCATGGACCGCGAGTCCTTCCGCGATCGCAGCAGAGCCCATTCACGAGTTTTTTTTCCCTCTTTTGCTTCCTTCCATATTTTCTTATTTTTCGATTAGGTTATTTTCTCAAGGGGCCTTTATATTGGTTGTATGAGAGCTTTGGAATTTAGGTTTTTTGGGTGTGTTTTCTGTCGGGACAGACGTCGGCGTCTCCAGTTTTCCCATCTAGGGTTGTATCCAAGGGTCGTGTACTGTCGGCTGTATCTCGCTTAAGTGGTGGTGATTATCCTTCCCTCCATCCTTCCCAAAATGCTCCTCGCCGTTTCCCGTGGTCCTTCCCTACAACAACCACCCCGAACAACCACATTCCAGATGTTTTCTTGCAGTTTCAATTTGCTGCCGCTTTCCAGAACCTGAAACCCAGCGGCCAGCCTAGTTATTTCCTCGTGCAATCAGGCTATATGCCATTCTGCCTTCCTCCTGCAAGTCGAGGTTTGCCGCTGCTGCCCCCAACTGCCTTGCCTTGTCGCAACCTCTGGGAATAGCAAATCTGCCGTTTTTTGCTCTGCCAGCCCCTTACTAGCCTTATTCAAATTATTGTATCTTTCTTTCAGATTTCTGTAAGGACAGCCGATGTCTGTTTTCTGTTTGATTGCTGTAACTGAGGGATTAAGTGGTGCTCTAGTTGTATCTTTCTCACGATGTGACGATTATCTTGCTCCTATTATCTTCCGTTTCCTCCCACATCGCTCATTGCGACCGTACCTCGCTGCAGCCACCCAAAACAATACCCAGTTTGTTTTTTTTTGCAGTCCTCCGCCTAGCCTTCCTCTACCCTCCAACATCGCTTGAGCCCAAACCACACCTCCTTTCTGCTGTCCAAGCCTTCTCACTGCGCCGCTGTTTCCTAGGATAGCCTGGGAACACCTTCGTCCTGCTGTCCCATCTCTTTTCACTCCCACTCCTCACTGCCATCATCCAGGGCAGCTTTCATACTTCCTGTCCCTGCATTTATGCACTCCCCCTTGTTATCATCTAGCTTACCTACCCATCCCTGGAATACACTTTAGGGGTTTTGATTGTGTCGTCCTATGTTTGTTATTATTTATTTTCTATTTAAAGAGTCGTCGTTGTAAACCCACCCTATTTTAATTTCAATAATAATATTTCTATTCTATTTTTATTGACCTACCTGGAAACTCTAAAATTTCTTTAACCTTCAATGTTGTGGGTCTAACTACATACTTCGAGGAATCATAAACTTCGACAAATGAGATCGGAGCTCTCCCAACCCGAGGAGATTGATGAGTGGCTTAGAGGTTCGAGCCGACACATGCATGACCGGTCCAACAGGACCAGAACGGGTCGGACCGGACCGTCCATAACCAGTTATTCCGCCCCTCTTCATCTTCCACTTTAATTTCTCTCTTTTCTAATGTTCTCTTACTACTTGGGCTGCATTTTCCTTTCCACTCTCCTTTAATCCTTGCCTATTTTCCTACTTACCTAGTCTAGCCTCTATTTCCATCATATTTATAATTGTTGTGTGCTGATTGCTAAACTGTTTTAATTTATCTCTAATTCAGGTGTGCCTTTAAGGCGTTTTCTCTCCGAGAGCTGTATCCGAAGACGAGCGTTGCTTCAACTATACCTCGCCCACGCTGGTGCTTATCTCCGATTAGTCACCTCCCTTCCGTTCAGACACTGCCATTTCACAAGGTGTCCCGGGGTGAGCCGACCTCGCCTACTCCCCTCAGAAGGCCGCAGGTCATGACACTCCCCATCTTTCCCAAAGCCGCACCCCCTTCCTAGTGACTCATCACCGATTGGTGCCCTTCCTGCATAGACCGGCTGTTGGGTTCATTCCCTGCTCGCGCCGCTATTCGCAGGGCTCGTCAACACCCCTACTCAGTACAAACAGACTGTTGGTTAGCTCCTGCTTATCCCAACTGCTCCCAGGACTCACTAGTGTCATTCCTCTACACAGACCAGCTGCTCGACTCCCTTTCTACTCGTTTCTGTCGCTCTCAGCTGTCGCTGACCCCTCTAGCGACCGATTTCCACCTTTTTGAGTGGTTTCTCGCAGGTCATGAACCCCCTCGGTCTCTTGCAGGCTTCCGACCATCAAATCCATGCTTCCCGTCAGCCAACGGCCTCTCGTAGTAGCTCCAGCTGACTTCTTCATTCGATTGGGTCCGCGCCTCGAAAGAAAGGGCCATTTTTGTTATAATTTACATTGCTGTTTAATTTCTACATTTACCTTGTTATGTGTCATTATTTGTATTGTGTTATTGTTGTTGCCTTGTACCGTTTTGAAGTCAGCCAAAAAATGTGTCATTTGTGTTTTGGTTTGGGTTAACTCTGGTATCATAAACTCTATGCTAATGTTTTCTAAACATGCAAGTTTTTATGGGAATAAAATATATAAAGATGCGTTGTGCTATGCTACTTAGCAAAAAGAAAAGTGAGATGCACAACAATTGATCACATCAAAGACTAAGAGTTTGTTTGAGGCAGTTACAGCTGTTTGAAGAAATAGCTGTGAAGCTGCTTCTGTTTAATAATTTGCGGTGTTTATTATGATTTTTTTTTTCAAATAGTGAGATCGCAATTTCTTAGTAGCCGCTGCACTTAGCTAGGTCTGGTTGCAAAACATAGCTTTCCACCACATTTTTTTTAAAAGTAGACAAAACATAGTTTTGCCAAACAAAAAATGGTGCGGCACGGCTTAAAACGCACCCTTTAATTGATCTTAGAAGTAGTTACTCTTTGCCTTAGTTATAGTTTCATCCCACTAAAAGTAATATGCAGCATTCCCGGTGTGCCTGCCTAAACTAGAAAATCTCTCAGGGAGTATCTAATAAACACAAGTTTGTAATGCAAAATGCAGGATTTGGAGTTTTAATACATACTGAATTCAACAGAGACCAGCTCGAATGAATAATACAGAATAGGCTGTCGCTTGACAATCTTTTTGAGTTGACCCCTTCCACAAAAGAAACTTGTCTTCTCAATTCCTGTTTCCAGTAGTGCATCTAGGACATTATTATTGCCTTATTTAATAGCTAATTAAATAAAGGGCTAGAGGTATAACATTCAACCTTTTGATGGGTGCCGATAAGGTTAGTTTTGAAGGAAGTGGGTAGACTGAAATAACAATTGTAGAAGTCATTCAAAATGATTTGCTATGAATAGGTTTAGCATCATAAATGAATGGAAACTGAGGATTCAAACTATAAATAGTTGGGATAAGGCTAATGATGATGACTGATGGATAATTAGCTCGTTTTTTTAATTTTATTGGTTGGACAATATTGATATTGCTTTTTAATGTTGCTGTAGTTGGATTTGTTGTGAATTTGAACACATCCTTCTCATGTTGAAAAGGCCTTAGCTTAATTCAGCGGACAAAACATTTGTCTGTAACAGTTAAGAATTCTGCTATACTCAAACTCAGTAGCCCTAGATGAATTATGCTTCGCTGTGAAGATGTTCAGTTCATTCTAATTTTATTTCTTTAATGATATCAAGTAAGTCAAATAAGGTAACTTCTAGTTTCATTTTCTGGTATTTCTGGTAAATTTAATCTGTGGTGGCAAACGCCAATACTGTCGTTTTAATGATTATATGGTTTTGTCTGTTTATTCATTCCCTACAGGCACTTTCTGAATTGCATGACAGAATTCCACCTTTTCCAAGAGCGGCGGCGATGAAGATAATTGAGATGGAGTTGGGAGGGCCTGTCCAGAACTACTTTAGTTACATTTCTGAGGAGACTGTCGCTGCTGCTTCATTTGGTCAGGTGTGAGTTTTAAACTTCTGATTACTTATCCTATAATTTGTTAATAATTATTGTTTCCACTTTTTCTGTCACGTTTGTAGCCCTCTACTAGATGTTTTCACTCTTTGAGATAATCATCTCTCTGCTGCTCATTTCAGTCATAGCATGAAACATATTGTTGGTCACCCATTTTACTGAACTTAAACAAGGGAAGCAATTAATTTAGTGATATTTTATTTTGCAAAGTTTGGTGTTTGATGAGTTCAGATAGAGAGTTTCTTAAGAGAACTTAGGTTAATATAACGACGAACCGAGTCTGTAGCCCGGTTTTGCTGGCATAGCCATATTCTCAGCAAGCAATCTTTCTTTTAATGGAGCCATGTTCTATCAAAAAAATTGCATGATGTGATAGTAATTGTTGGTAATATCAAAATATAGGTTCCTATTGACACATAAGGGCTCGCTGGCTCTATGCCAATAGTTGTAGAAAATTTGTCAGTGCCTGACAATCACATTCGGGCATTCTTCGCTTTTAGCCTATGATCTCAACATTCTTTAGTTGATGCTTGTACTCTAACTTTGGTTGGGATTTTTCCAGTGAATTCCAGGACAATGAAATCACATGATTTACTATTGATCTCCTCATCTATCTTTCATGTAAGAAACAGTAACGCAATGGGACCTTTTAAATGAGCAGTTTTAAATATGCAGAGCCTTGAGGGGGATTGTCTTGATTAATAATTAAGAATTTACACTCATGGGAATGCTAGAATAATTAAAATCTACCACATTTTGTAATCTCTGATGGAAGATATCTTTTCAATTTTCTAACTTAAAAATAAATTTCATTACCTTAACATTTGATGCCTTCTAGAGCACCACATATATTCCCGTGCTTGTATGAATTAGGAGTTTTCTCATTGACACATTCATGTAGATGATGAGTCTTTGTTGAACTCTTGGAAGTTATATTACACTGATAATTTTGCTCTCTAGATAATAATTTTTATATTATTAATTTAATAAATATTTTATAATTAGTTTAAATAATTTATCAAATGATCGTATTTATCTCATTAAATATAATAGTGTTATTAAATGCTTCACAAACTATTTTATATATACGTCTTAAAATTCAAAGAATGACTTTACGTCTATGTTCAAACAAATTTTAAAGATTTATTCCATATGAAATTTATAATATAAAATATTATATTATACTAGATTAAGCTCTTGATGAATCAAAATGGGAACAAATAATAATTTTATTAAGATTTATTGATAAAAATGGATTTATTAAAGAACAAATTTTTGATATAATTCATCTTGAAGATATAAGTGCATCAAGTTTGAAGAAATAAATTTGATATTTTCTTTTATCAAAATTTGATATTCATGTAATTTGAGGTTAATGATATAATGTTGCAAGTAATATGTGGGTTGAGAGAAATATGTTTTATGTTTTGTTCATTAAAGTATTCTTTTTTGCATATTATATTATTTGTTTAGCATACTTTAACGAATATTATTTCAATTTGTCAACTATTCATTTATTTGACACTTATAGTTAATTTGATTTATTTTTCTTGAATTATTAAGAAAATCAAGACATCTTTAATGTGATGCATTTAATATCAATAACAAACATCTTCTTTAAAATTTAAGGGAAACATAATGATATTTTTTATTCCAGAGGATAAAATTAGTTTGTGAAAATTGGGATATACAATGTTCCTTATTCAGGAGGTTGTGGACATCTTGTTAAAGAAAAGAAACTATTACTATAAATCAACATTATAAAGTTGATATTTTTACGACAACTTTGAATAACAATTACAAAAAATGAATAACAAGTTTAAAGAACACATTATAAAATTATTGATTCTAATTTATGCGTTAGATATTCGAGATTGATATTGGTCATTCAAATAATGATATTTTTTTAACTTGCAAATAGATTTTATCTAGAAGATTTCATAGATATATAAAAGCTACATAAAAATTCAACTAAAGTTATATTTTAATTGAAGCTATTCAGAATCAAAATTCTTAGAGTATTTATATATTTTATGATCTATATCAAATGATGGCTCAGCCAAGAAATCAATCATATATTATCTTATTAATTGTTTGATTAGATTGGTCTTGACACTGTCAGTTTTGACATCAACAATTGAACATGCATTTTTCAGTTAACTGATGATCAAAGCAATGTTAAAAAATTAAATGGAAGACGGTTTTCTTGTAAGTTCAGTGCTAACATTTATTAAAAATGATTTTATAATGAATTTCAATATATAATCAATTATTGATGATTTTGATGCAATGAAGAAGTACTATATATAATATAAGATAAGTATTGAAAATGACTATATTAAGATATATATTTTTGTTATTTTATAAGCTATTCTTAGCTATTTTTTATTTTATTTTAATTAACTGTTTATTTTCTTAAAATTAAATTTTTTGATTTTGATTATTTTACTTGATTTTTGATTCCCCTCCCACTTTTTAAATTCTAGCTCTGCCACTGTTTCAGTATGTTTTGCTCTAATATGTGACATTAACGGCAGAGGACTACATCGTCCTTGCAAATTATATGCGTCTCTGAGTCCCTTTGCATTTAAATTCATTTGAAGGCAGCTAGATTGATAGTGACTCACTTTTACTGCTAAAAATTGAGTCACGGGAAAACCTTTTTTTTTTCCATCGAATGTGGACAATTTTCTAAACAAAATAATGAAATTTTGTGAGGCATATAAGTGGGTATAAATCACTGCTTGTAATTTTAAATCATTTGTCATTAGAATTGTGCATTATAAGTAGATGTTTCCCCTTGAAATTTCATTGAGTTTCTTCTCTGAACAGTGTTATTCTTCAGGCATTTTTGAGCTTAACGCAGCGTAAACTTGTAACTTATCATTTCGTTATTAGTGTTAATTTTTAAAATTTACCTTATTTGTACCGTTATTTATAAACTTGACAACTTTCTTAATTATCCTTTTTTTTAACTTAGATGTTGAAATGGAAACAATAATTACTTGAGTTTGATGACAACTGCCATGTTATCCAATTTTTATTTTCTTCATCATTTCATGCTGTTTCCTTCAGGTTTATAAAGGACGCACACATGATGGATGTACTGTGGCAATAAAAGTTCAACGTCCAAACTTGCTACATTCAGTTGTTCGAGATATCTATATTCTTCGTCTTGGGGTTTGTAATGGACGCATTTGTTCTTTCTGAACTCATGATTTATTTTTTGTCATCACCTTTGAATTTATCTTGCATTACGCTTTCTTTATAGCTTCTTTTTTGTTTTATTTCTCTTGCTTCCAAAATGTGCATACTGCATACCAAATTGAGCAATGTTTCATTTCTTTATTAGGCAATCAATGCTAAAGAAATAATCGCCTTTTGGAGCTTTTAACCCTTTTTTGGTATTGCAATGCATATTTGGTTCTTCCTTCAAAACTTTAACGTTACATATTTGATTTGTGTGAAAAATGCACGATGGTAATACGTTGTTTGTGTATATGTATTTGATATGTTGTATATGTAAATATATATATGACCTCGGCAGCATATGGCGTCCATTTGAAAGGTCAATGGACTCAACAAATTGCTTGTGACATTGAACAAATATATTTATCTCCTAATGTTTGTTTTATATTTTAATATCTTTCTTATGGTTTTAGCATAGAAATTTTTATTTATGGGTGTTTATGCTTTAACTTACATTGGGTTCTTAAAATTTTTCTTCTTATTAGGGATTTTTAATTTTTTTAATTTTAATTTGAAGGTTTGTGTCATGAATTGGCTTAATAACTCAAATGAGCTGAGGCGGGATGTCGGCGCTGTTTTGGGTGTGGAGTGCCTGTAGGAAACTGCCGGTCGCCGGAATCGAGATCCCGTCGCCCGCTTCGGAAGGACGCTTTAATTTACCATCGCACTGAACCTCCCATCATCCCCGTCTGGTTGCGCTTCCCAGATCTGCAGGTACACCTCTACGACCAGGAGCTTCTTTTTACCTTTGCAAAGGTCTATGGCACTCCACTTCAATCCGACCCGCCCACAGAACACCTGACTCGCCCTTCTGAGGTGAGAATACTGATAGAACGAGACATCACGCTACTTTTTCCGAAAGAGTTCTGGATTGACACACAACACCATGGATTCTGGCAACCAGCAGAATTAGAACAGTGCGCTCTTTATCGTACCCACCGTCGTATGTTCGGACACTCCCTTCATCGTTGTTACTAACTACATCCGAATCTCAAACCTCCACGTGCCAATACTCACCGGACCACATACTTCGCGTCTGGATGTCCCGCTTCCTTCCCTTCGTAGATACCCACCGTCGCTGCAGATCGATCGAGTTGGCTCAACTCGTGGAGGAGCAACAGTGCGCTCCCATCGATAGTCGGATGAGGCCATCGCTCCGCTCCTCCTTCTACTCGGAGCAACTATACTTCCACCTCGGTACCCATTATTACGTAGGAGAGCAGTACTCCCCACCATGTTATGACCGAAGACAGGGAAGAGACACACTCATGTGGATATTAATATTCAATCCAAAAATTTGACTTCGTATCGCCTTCTCGCTCCTCTCGTTCCTACGACTACGGATCATATGTCTCCCCACGAAAGGGGCCCTGGTTTCTCCTCCAGCTCTCCACCCACCTACGGAATCAGAATCGTCGCCACTAAAGCATATCTCCTAGTCTCATCGAAGCAAGAACGACAAATGTTTACCTCCCGAGGAAGAAGAAAGCGGGGCACTATCCCCTTCGAAATATTATGGACGATAGCCAGTTTCCCAGCATCGGGTAAGCTCTTCGAACGCGAGTTAGAGCCGTGTTTTTTATCGCTAGTGGCAAGGGGCCTCGGGAACCTTCTCTTCTTTAGCCGTTAGTTTTTGTGTCAGTATTTTCCGTATCGCTCCGATGAGCTCTATTTTGGATTTGCGGATCGGCTCAAGTTTGTTTTGGCCATCTTATATTACTCTTCGTACCCCTTTAATTTCAATGCAATATGCTACGCCCTTTCCAAATATATATATATATATATATATATATATATATATATATATATATATATATATAATTTTTTTAGAAAAATATGAAATCAAACTGACCCCATATTTTTCATAGTTTAAATGAAAGAGCATATACACCTCGAGTCACGCATTTATCCCGAAAGACAAACACAAGACTTGAGATTGCAGCTCGATCAAATAAACTAAGAAATATACGACGTCCGTTTGGCTCGCGAAACCATTTTATTTCGTCGATAGCTTCCCTATTTAATACGAAGAATTAAATAGTGCTTATTTTAAGTCTGGCTCGAAAACTTCCTATAAAGGCAAACTCCTATAGCTTAATTACATCTTAAATGACCGAAGTCACTTAATAAAACTCTCGATAAAAATCGTAAATATTATCTTCAAGGAGGCTAAATGATATAACTTTTCAACATAATCTGACAAAGAGAGGCGAAAGTGGATTGACTCAAATTCGAACATTTTATTATGAATCCAAAAAGAAGAAGCCAGTGATGCCGGGATAGCGAACCTCGTGACTTCCTAAGTTTATCTTACTGTCTGCTTCGATTTGAAGATATTATTTAAACGTTTCATCCCGCTAATTTTATTTAATTGAGATTACATTCGTGCGAAACGATCACACGAATAAGCTTAAGATGCGAGGATTTAGGTCGTAACGAACGACAATCTCGAATCCTAAAACGAGTCAGGGCTTATATCGTACAATCGTAGTCTATACAGCGCCTAAAAGAGGTTGATTATTTATGTCGCGCTAAGCGAACAACCTCGAAATCCTATGGATTATTGTTTAATCACTAAGAAATTGCTTAATTAGTGAAGATATGTTTATTGTTGAAGATGGCCATGTCGCTTACCGCTTACTTCTCCAAGCTTTTCATACGAAGAGGCTGAGTTTTCTAAGCCAAGAAGCTATAATATCAAATCAGGTACTCATTGTCGAGTTCTCTTAAACATCCTATGCAAGTAAGATGTTTAAAGTCAGACAACAGATAATAGCATGATATATAGATATGAAAAATAAGAAAGACGCAAGAGAAAGATCAGACAACGTGTTAAAAAAACAAGAAGAGCAGTACGAAAAGAATACGCTGTAAATATAAACAAACCCGTATACCCTGAGATTCATTACTTTCTTAAACGCAAAGAAGTTCTGAATGATCATGAAACGAAAGCCGGCATAAACATCGTCCGTAAAACTCGAAAAAGGATCTACGAATGACTCACAAGTAGAAAACCCTGAGAAAAGAACGAAAATCAAAATAAAATCATCAAAACCTCGAGAAAGTCCCAAAAAAGGACAACGAGTGCTTCATCAAAATCATATGAAAATCCGAAGAAAACCGCAAAGACTCTGCTCAGGCTAGGCTTAAACCTATGTAGAGATCGCTGAGGGTTGTCAAGCGCTACTCGATCACCCGAGTAGTATAGAGATCTCGCTACTCGCCTGAAGTGTGTCCTACTAAACCTAACTCGTGAGTGTGTTCCTTAACCCAAAGCTGATAATCAACAAGTGGACAACCAAATTTTATAAAATGGTTTTGAAATTTATATTTTTAGCATGCACGTGAATTTTAGGCATACAAAAGAGAATGAAAATATAATTTTTTTTTTGTTGTGAAAGTAGTATCCGTTCTTATCAGATTTTGAAGATTAGGTTGTCCACGAGTTGATCACTTCGTCGGGTGTAGGATCACTAGCAATCCTAAGAAGGTACGGGTGCCCCGCTAGCTTTATAACGGCGAATGATACATTCATCCTACGGTTCACTGGGGTCCTGGAGCGAGTCCTAGTGTCGTAAGATGGGATATCATTCCACTCCACCACCTGTGTGCCTTTATCATCAACACTGTCACTGCCCCAAAACAAAAATAAAGCCAACTCCGAGTGAAGCGGGAAAAACATGTCAATCAACGGGAAGGGGAAGGAAAGGAGATTAACCCACCTCCAAATCCGAAAAGGGCCAAAGCTGAAGGAGTGTTACTTAAAACGTCCCTAAAATAAGTAAGAGTAGAACACTGAAAACAAAGCCCAAGATCCTTGAATCAATCCCGAGGATATTATTTTCTCACTTTTGCATAACTGGATCGATCCAAAGAGGGTGTCCCTTCCATTCAGATCGAAAAAATAAAATCTGAAAAATCTTTTAAAATCTCGTAAATTAAATGGGAAAGAAATGACTCTGGGAAACCCACTACTAAAATCGTCAAACCCGTGCTAAAATCCAGATTTTCCAAATCTCAAATTAATTGACAACTTTTGAAACACAGATCTCCCATCGGACTCACACAAAGGCTCATAGCCAAGACAAGCAAGAATAGGAAGGTCATCCCGACACCGTGCCTCAATACATAAGAAAGCTGAATCGACAAGCCTTCTCAAAAATCCGCATTCACTCCAATTTCATCAAATGGAGCATAGAAGGGATGTCTCAAATGTAGTATTAAATTTCTTCCCACAAGCAAACCAAAGGGGGGTTCCATACCATCACAATCAACCTCATAGGCAAGGGTAGCAGGAAGTAAGGCCACCATGATTTAAATCATCACACTAAGGCTCACGGGCAAGGCACAAACAGGAGGGGACAACTCACGGCCAAGGCTGCAACAGGGGCCAACAAATGGTTCTCGGCCAAGGCACAAACAGGAAAGGACAGACCCACGGCTAGGGCTGTAACAGAGGTAAAGGTTTGCGGCCAAGGCATAACAAAGGCCCATACTAACACTTCCAAATCAAGCCAACATTAAGATTTCCAAACTCCCAATTTGATCCATAACTTAACATGTCACAAGAGTATAAAATCCTCTAACAAATCCAAACAGAGTCTCTCGGCTAAGACGGAAAAGGGGAAACAATCCCAGCATAAGATTTATAAAAGGATCGTTACAAAGCTGTAACTACAGCTCAACACAAAGCCACAATAGAAAACCACTATAAGAGTGAAACCGAGCCAACACAGGGCTCAAACCCGAGCCAAGTATGAAGCCAAAACAAACCCAGCACAAAGCTTAAGCAGGAAATCACTACAGGAGTGAAACCGAGCCAGCACAGGGCTCAAACCCGAGCCAACATAAGACCCAAAATCATGCCATGACAAAGCTGAAATCAACTCCGGTACAAATCCAAAATTTAGACCATAGCAAGACTAAAGCCAAGCCAACATTAGACCCAAAATCAAGCCATGAATACGTCTTTTAAAACATTAAAATGAGAACAAGTATAACCTATCAAAGCAAAGCAGGCTCTCGGATAGGGGCTAGAGCTAGCTAACCAAGCCTCCAAGTGAGGTTAAAATGAGCCACGATAAGATTGAAACCAAACCAAGCATGAGGCTAAAATAAGCATTTCAACACGTTTAATATATCAAAATATAAAGCCACCATATGTTTCAAGTAGGAACAAGCGTAGAACTTTCCCAACATCAAAGTAAACTTCTCCTTAACATGCCTTTTGGTAAGGAAAAGCAAGAAATGAGCCCCACATACATGTTAAAAAGCTAAGTAAATCTTTCCATAACTCATGCCAAACCAAAGTAGGCCAGGAACCTCATAATACACATCTCAACATGCTTGCAAGAGGAGCCAACTTTTGCCTCAAGATCATGCTTTCAATATATCAAAATAAGAGACTAATGCATGCATGTATTTCTCTCTCCTAATATGTATATTTTTTTGAAACAAATAAAACTTAAAGCATTGAAACCAAACCCTCCATATGCTTGCAAGAGGGGTTAACTTTTTCCCTGAAATTATGTTTTCATACTTTTGAATTGCTCTAAATAGCGAGAGGAAGAGAAAAGAGCCCACCTCACAACATATATATGATCATTTTAAACAAGTGCTCAAATCTATCCCTAAAAGATGCTCAAATCTCTATTCTTACTCATGCTTCAAGTAATATAATACCCCGAAATCTTGATACAACAACATATTAACATGCCACTATGTAGGGGAAGCAATAAATCATCATTTAAACAAATAAATGAAACCTTCCATGGCACATAAGTGCTCAGCCGAGACAAGAACAGGGAAAGCCAAGCCTACAGCAGGAGTTACGGCTTCCCTGGGCCAAACCGAAAAGAAGAGAGGGGGTAGAGGAAGGTTACCAGCTAGTGTAGAGCACACAAGAAAAAAGCAAGAACTCAGGCACCAATCCAACAACACCTCCCATTCCTCACAAGAATTTTCAGGCAGCCCTCAACTCATCTCAAAATGGGGCATTTATAGGCAGAGGAGGGAAGATGAGTGCCGCTCCTTACCTGTAGAGTCGAGTAGGATCGGGGAAGGTACGAGAGGATGGAGGATAATACCGCAAAGAGGTGCATCAGAGGTTCGGGCAACTTGCTCGCGCAGAGGACGCCGCAGGGATAACGCTCGCGTAGGAAATGCCGCATGGAGCAACTTGCTCGTGCATGGATAAGAGATAGGAGCGATTTCGTGCGAGTCTAGGAGGAGATGGCCGCAAAGAGGCGCCCTGCTCGAGCGCGGGAGAAGGCTCGAGGAAGTTTCCCTCGTGCTCGTGTGGGACGGGCGAGGTCTATCGAGCAGGAGAGAAGATTTAGGGCTTAGGATTTTGGGGAGAAATAAAATAAACATAATAATAATGATTTTATTTATTATTATTATTATGATATTCATTTTCGGCATTTTCTCCCCGACGAGCTATCGTCGCAAATTGAATGTCAATTTTAAATAAAATCGACGTTTCAGATGCATCAGTGAAGTCAATTTCGTCATCTGAGGTCGTTTGGACAACCTCGTCGACGGTCGCGTCGAAAGTGCGTCAAATCCGGCCTTTTCTGAAATTTTGACTTTTGATGTCGATCGTCCCGCGTTCGACTCCGGCCCGACTCCACCGCGAGGGAATCAAGGCGTCGAGACCGCGAACTGAGAATTTTGTGCGTCCAGGTGTGTAAGACGTGCACGAGGCTGTCCTAATGTCCAGGGGTCCTATAGGGACTCAATTTGAACTCCTGACGTCAATTTCGATCGGCTAGAGACTAGCGGTACGGAATCTCGTGCAGGATTTCAAAGAGTAACGAAGTGGCTCCAGACTCTCTAAAATGGGGTGGGTCTCTTCACTAGGAATCTAGGATCGTCGGGAAGCTCCTGAGGCTAGAATCCTAAGTCTAAGAGGAAAACAAAACCTCGACCAAAAACGAGGTCAACACGGGAACAACCCAATTAATGGAAGGAGGCGGATTGTCCATGCAATGATTGATGTTTATTTCCATAAATTAATTTCAATAACCAGATAACAGAATGATCATAGGCAACTAATTCATGACTTCATGCATATGTTATAAACATTTTATATGCTAATTTATAATTATGTTAAACCATCAAAGGCATAAAATACCACTTTATGTTGTTCTTTCCGTCAAAATAACATAAATTATAGAATGTTCAAGACACAAGAGCACTGAGACAAAGAAGCAGTGAGTGCATGATCCACAACAATATGATGAATTTCATTAAAGAATGAAGATAAAGTAATATCTTAGGATTTGCATGATGAACATTTTGTCACACCCCAATCAACCACTTCATGTCAACCGGAGTCACGATATAATAGGACGATCGAGTTAACCCAATTTTCACCCACATTCTTATTGACTTGTTGATATCGTTCTGGGGCGCTTCGAAGGTATTTAGGAAGGGGATTATCGGGAAATTGGTTGTTGACTAGCTAGGGAATGAAAATATCCTTGTTGTGGATAAGACTAGTGAGAGAGTTTAGAAAAAAATGAATTATAGAGGTCAACTGACGCGGGGAATATGGAGGACCGACCGGTTCTCAAAGGGAGGGGGGTTACCACTCCTCCCTTTCCCTTCTCTCACCTTCCCCTCTTTCCTTCTCAGCGCATTCCAAATATAAGTCTTTCTAAATCAGAATTTCTGGATATTTTTATTCCTCTTTCCTAAATCTGAATTTCTATTATAATTCAGTTCCTAAACCGAGTTTCCAAATAAAACTTTTTGAATACTTTATTCCTCTTTCCTAAATCTGAATTTCCATTATAATCTCCTAAATCGAATTTCCAAATTAAAATTTCTGAATATTTTATTACTCTTTCCTAAATTTGAAATCCTGATTTGATTCTTCTTTCTTATTTTAAGTATTGCCTAAATAAAAGTTCTAGCCTCATTATAAATAGAGGTTAATGTACTTAGGGTTAGGGGTTTTGCTGGGTTGGCTTTCACAAATCTTGTGTGGAGTCTTTTTTTTTTTCTTTATGGGTGTATCCGATGTGGTGGTGCTCCAACAATTTCTTTCTTTGAGATGGTGATTATATCTCCCCTTTTACCTTCTCCTAGACCTTCCCTGCCTTGCCCCTTAGCCGCCTGCCACTCCGATCCTTCCCCAACTCCGCAGTCGACTTTCCAGGCGACCAAAGTGCTGTCCAACCCCTCCATGCCTGCTGTCCAGCCCCGGGACTCGTTGTTCTGTCGTTAAACCTGTTGCCCATCACTCCATCCTTGTTGCCATTATCCCGAGACAACAAAACTCTGCTATTCCTGCCATTTTTGCCCCAGTTTCTTGCCGTTGCTGCACTGGACAGCCAGCCTGTAGCTCTTCCTACAGTTTCTCACTCCACCTTTGCTGTCGTCACCCCGATAGCCGTCCCAATCCTAACCAACCTCTACCGCCCTTGCGATGCACTTTCGAGGTGTTGTTTGTGTCGTTTTATGTGGTGATGATATTATTTTCAGTTCAAGTTGTGTTGTAACCTTATTTCCCTATTAATAAAAGTTGTTTTATGTGTTTTCGCTGTTTTTCCTATTAATTCTGGTATCATGTGGTATTAGAACTAGCCTAACCCCAGTCTCATCCTAGGGGTTTCTTGCACCTGCACCTACCCAATCCACCACACTAATTTTTTTTTTCTTTCGTTTATTTTCTCTCGTCTTTCTTTGCTCATTTTCTTTCCTTCTGCAGATCCCAAACCGTCAACCATGCCGCCAAGGAGATCTATGCTCGAGTCTACCCAGGACAAGAGACGGTCGAAGCTTCGTCTTTTTCAGTGGAGGCCTATGGATATTGAAGAGGAAATCCAGTGGAAGGTTACTCTCGACCGTGATTTGAAAGGTCGAAGGGAAGAATGAGAAAATATGAAGATGAAGCGGGAAACACAGTGTCGGTTCCTACCAACTTACTACCGCCAAACATTGCAGACTCTAGCTTCTAAAGTGGAGAGAGCCATGCAACCCTCCTTGCTACTATCCAAAAAACTAATCCGCAAGTCCGTCACTACCAGAAGATGTTGCAAGTGCCATGAATTAGGACATGTTGAAGCATAATACACAACCGGGGGAGTGATCTACTTCACCGAGCAGGGCGTTATCGAAAATTTGGGTTAAGATACCACAAAAACTGAAGAACAGTTAGAACGATAATTTTCATCCAATGTCGTCTTCTCTCTTGGAACTCCGTTGTTCATAGATACATCAAATGCCTTTCCTCCATGTGATCAAAAGGATCATGCGACTTTTGATGAGATTGTGGTTCCTGCCCTCCTAGAAGATCGGGAACATTTTGTTGAGACATAAAAATCACACAGAGCAGATGTCAAAATTTAAAATTTCAGTGGATATTCTTAGCAACAACCAACTGATAGATAATGGAAATTCGTATATCCTTCTCCGTCGGGCTATGGAGGACCGACCAGCTCTTTAAAGGGAAGGGGTTGTCGCTCCTCCCTTTTTCTTGTCTCCCCTTCCCCTTTTTACTTCTTAGCATCTTCCTAATACAAGTCTTTTCAAATCAGAATTTCTGTATATTTTTATTCTTCTTTCTTAAATCTAAATTTCCATTATAATCCATTTCTTAAACTGAATTTCCAAATCAAAATTTTTGAATACTTTATTCCTCTTTCCCAAATCTGAATTTCCATTATAATCCATTTCCTATACCGAATATCGCAATCAGAATTTCTAAATATTTTATTCCTCTTTCCTAGATCTGTAATCTTCATTTCATTGTTCTTTCTTATTTTTGAATATTGTTTAAAATAAAGTTCTAGCCTCATTATAAATAGAGGATAATGTGCTTATAGTTATGGGTCTTGTTTTGATATTTGAATTCAAGTTTTATCCTAAAGTTTTCTCTTCAAGGGTTGTATCCGACTTCGAGGAAATGCTCTGGCGGTACCTTGTCCAAGGTGGTGATTGTCTCCACAGGTTCGGGTATGAATAGTTTATACTCATACCAAGCCAAGTTTGAACCATGATATACTCAGATCGATTACAGCTCTATGTACGGGCGATACCCGCTCACTTCACTTGAATTCGCACCTCTCCTGTCGGCATCACAGATTAGAGGATGTTGTGGAACGGGGCAGAAGATTCAAAGGCTCCATGAGGATATTGGGAAGGAAATCACTAAGCAGAACTACAAGTACCAAGCACACGCAAACAAGTCTAGGAAGAAGGCAACTTTTCAAGAAGGGGACCTAGTGTGAATCCGGCTGAAGAAAAAAAGATTCCAATGGAGTATTTGGAAAACTCAAATATGGAATTGATAAACTATCAGAATACTCCAGAAGTTGAATGAGAACACTTGTAAGATTGACCTACTAAGGGACTACAATGTTTCTGCTACATTCAATGTGGCGGACTTGACATCGTATTACGGGGGCCAGAAGTTTCGATGAATGAAGTCAAAGCTCCCCAAACCCTAGGAGATTGATGCGGAGGCTAGGGCTGAACCGGCTCACCTGGCTCAACATGGATGTGGCCAGTCTAGCAGGGACGCTGAACCGACTGTACATAGGGCTAAGGGCTATCGTCCTCTCTTGGTTATCTCTGTTATAAATATGTTACTTTGATGTTTATGTTTTATTCTTTTTGTTGTTTTCAGATTTCTCTCCATTGACGTGTCTCCCTTTCCTAAGGTTGACTGAAAACCCTTTCCGTATTCCTCTTACCAGCTTGCTGTCCTCTTCCCTGCGCTTCCGACCTTCCTGGTTCCTGCTGTTGACACTCTGCCGATCCCTTACCTATTGGTTGCCAGGCTCTTCTTCCCCTCTACCTTTCGCCGCCAGCTTTCCCACCCTCTATCTGATGCTGCTAGCCTTCTTGCACTAGACCTGCGGCCGCTTGTCCTCCTGCGTCCCTTCCTGCTGTTGCCAACCTTTCAAACCACCCTTCTCTACTTTCACCACCCTTCTAGTAGCCCGAACTACTTCCAACTCCCCTTCTCGCAACCTTACCTGTTGTCTCAACCTTCCAAGTTATCCCCACACATGCTGTCCATCTGTGGTTCATCACATTCACCCTCGCCTTAGAGGCTACTTTGTGCTTTGTGTATTTTGTTACCTTTTTTAAGAACTTTTCTTGTTATTCCTTCAATTTTTTCAGTAATAATATTCACATTCAATTGTTTTTTGGATTACTCTGGTATCACGGACACACATACACATACATATATATACACACACACATACATATATATATACATACACACATACATATATATATATATATATATACATATATACATACAAACATACATCATGAGTCCTCTGCTTCGCTCTCCTAGGGTTCTCTTGACATCTGCTCCTTTAAATCTCGCTTTGTTGTGCTTGTTGAAGGACGATTTCCGGCGACTTCCACACTGATTCACCTGTTCACCCTAATCTCGAAGGAGGGGTTTCCTCTGCTCCGTTGTGGTGGTGGCTTTGGAACGTTCCTACGCCGCCGCTCCTGCTGGCGACAACGCTACTTGCGCACTTATTTTGTGTATTTTCTGCAGCGATACCACGATACTTTAGCGCTGGGCGTTGACACCGGATTCTCAAAAAAACGTCCCGTAAAAATGGTAAGCATGCACTCTTTCTCTCTGACGCCGAGGAAATAGAAGATTAGTCTTAGTTGGTCTTAGTTGGTAAGTTCCTACCGATTGGTATTAGTTGGTAAGTTCCTACCGGTTGGTCTTAGTTGGTAAGTTCCTTTATGAAAACCCTAAACCCGAAGTAATTCGAAAAGAGATTAAGCAAATGCGTCTGAAAGGGAAATAGAAGATTAGTAAACTGGACGGTAGACATATTCTTATACAATTATCAGATGATGAAGACTATGCTATTTGTTCGAATAGATAACTGTATGATGAAAATTTTTAAATGGACGGTCTACTTTGATCCTTTCACTAAATCTCCGACCATTCCTGTTTGGTTGTGCTTCCCGGGTTTGAATTTCCATCTATTCAATCACATGTACCTCTAATCATTAGCTATGGTTTACTGTAAATCCCTCAAAACTGATATTCCTACTGTTAATCTGAGTCGGCCTTCTGAAGACAGAGTTTTGATTGAACGAGACGTTACTTTACCTTTTCCGGGTGAGATCTGAATTGGCTCACAACATCAGGGTTTTTGGCAGCGAATGAAACTCGAACAGTTCCCACCTTACTGTACCCACTGCCGTATGTTTGAACATTCTCACTCTCAATGTCACCATTTGTACTCTCATTTAAAACCTCAGAGTAAAAATGTTAATGGCCCCCCTGCCCCAAATCACACTTGCCTCTCCTCTACCCCTGAGTGCAACACATTATACATTGACAATTTGGTAGAAACGCCACCTGCTCTCCCTCCCACTCTACCTCCTCTAAATATCAGTTCTCCCGTCAATGCCACATGTAACCCCCTTACTACCGGAGACCCCCCCCTGATATTATTGTTTCTGTGAATAATGTGTTGCCGGATGGTTTAACTGGGCAACCTACACCCTCAAACATCTTTGAAAACAATGTTGAATGAGCTGTACTTACACAGGACAATGTTCGGTCCGATCATTAAGAGGGTTTTGAAGCTCCACATCTTCCTGAGGAAGCCTCAGGTGCATAGGCGGCATTTCATAGTTCTCTTACCATAGAACCTATTATTGATGTTACGGTTGACAATCTTTCTACTGCGGCTGTACCACCTCATCAGATTGTGCAAGTTGTTAGTGTTAGTCAGGCACAAGGGGCTCATGATGTGCAACAACCTATACATGTCCGACAATCTTTGGACCAATACATTCATCAAATAAGACAGTCTTCGGACGAGGAATGACAGGTTTACACATCCAGGAGGAAAAAAAAGAATGGAGGCCTACTAAAACTCAGGAACTTAATTGATGATACATTGGTCGGGTAATGACATTAAACTTAACCATTTGTTGGCTGACTCTCTTCCTAGAACTAGAGGCGGGGTAAGGCTACGTTGGGTTGTTCTCAAGCTACCTGAATCTGCGAATGTTGGCAGACGTTTTGGCGTATAGTTTAAATGACTACGTTATAATCTTGGTTTTTGGGTATATATGTATTTTTTTTTTTTTGGGACCTTAGGTGTGCTGTATACAGGGTGGTTAGGGTGCCATTTTGTGCCCTCTCATCCAACTTATCCGTACCTTTTCCTTTTTAATATATTAGCCCTTGGACTTTTTTATATGCATTACTTATTCTGAGATTATCATCAGAGAGATGTTTGATGATTGATGTATAAATATGTATACACAAACGTGTGTCAGTGTGACATATGGATGCTTACATAAAAGAACATTTTTGCTATCACCATACCCATGATCATAACTTAATTGTACTCTAGACTATTAGAATTCCTTCTCCGTTGTACTTCTGCTGTAGTTGTAATTCATATTGTTGTTTATAAATTTTATTTATTTGTGTACAAAACAAGTTTATATATTCCTTCATCATATCTCATGTTGTTGGGATGCGCCGCCTTTTGGAACTTATATCTGACACTAGTTTAGTTATTAGCATGATCATGGTTGTTAGAGAACGGGAACCATTCAAAAGTACTGGTTTTTCTGCATGCAGAAACCATATCAGTAAAATGAAGAAAAACTAGATTTAACTTTGTCGTCACATATTCATTTACCTTGGTTGTATCTGTTTTTTACCTCTATTGTTTTAGGAATAATCTTGCATGTTGACAGAGGTAGATCAACATTTGGTCTATTTTGAAGTCTCACACTTACTCCCCTGCTAAAGCTATTTTGAAGTCTCACACTTACTCCCCGCTAAGCTGAGCTTTTTCAATTTATCTCAAGATGAAAATGATATAGAAGTGTTTGGTTTACTTGGTATGTCACCGGCTCAAGTTTGCAGTTATAATGGAAGCTGTAATCTTTTCTGAGGGCATGGGAAATCCATCAGAGCTTGTTTACATGAGCCGTTGGTCTTATTTAACCCTCCTGATCGTCTAGTTTCCATAGCCAAGTTGCTTCTATTATTTTTGTTTTCTCCCGTAACCTTTTTTGCTGTTTGCCAACTCATCAATCTTCTTCTATGCCCTAATAAAAATGTTAGTATTTGGATTACCTTCTATCATATGAAAAAACCCATAAAGCATATCAAGTAACATCAGATACTGATGTTTCATTCTGATGGAATTGGGGTTTTGTCTTGAAAAGTAGGATATTTAGTTGTTGGGGACGTGGCACTTAACACGTTTTGAGGAATGGGGATGGTAAAATACAATTTCAATGAGAAACATTCTCAAGTTCATGTGTTAAGAACCTAGAGTAGAAGATGGTAAGATATCAACAATCAACACTTAGTGGCCCTAAAATCTAAACCCTAATCCCTAAACCTTAAACCTAACTAAACCTTAAATCTAATCCCTATCCAGGATTGTTGTAGTTGAATTTAATAGGTGTTAGTTTTGTTGATTTAGGATTGTTGTAGTTGAATTTAATAGGTGTTAGTTTTGTTGATGTTAGAAGTAAAAATGAGAAGATGAGAATATACGAAGATTTGGGCAATTGCTAGGCTTTCTTAAATAGTTTCACTTCATTTACGTGCCAATGCTTAGTTGTTATTACTTCTTGTGTGTGTATCTTAATGGGAAGAAGTTTTTTTCGAGCCAATGTGTTTTATTTGGTTGTACATCATTGAAATATTGCATTTTGTATAAATATGTCAAAAGGGTACAAAATATGTACAAAACTATGCCTCAAGCATGTACAAAATGTGACTTGTCTTCTACAATGAAGGAAAAAAGATCTTGTTGCTCATTTGCATTTTTCAAAATAAAATTACTATATAAGGTTGTATGGGCACAACAATGTGCTGTTCTATTTCCATCTCTGCCATTGCGTTGGAAAATAACTTCTTGTTCTCTAACACCTAATACAATTGATTGTATCATTGCAGCTTGATGTTTTGAAGAAAGCAGCAAAAAGAAAGAATGATCTTTACCTTTATGCTGATGAGCTCGGCAAAGGATTAGTTGGTGAGCTGGATTACCGAATAGAATCTGCAAATGCCTCCGAGTTTTTGGTAGCTAAGTATATTTCTTCTTTATTTTTCTTTTTCATATCTGCTAAAATATCAAAATAGTTTCATAACTATTTACATGGAGCCGTTTTAGTCCCAGAGTTTATAAAAGTGCTAAATTAGTTATCAGACTTTTTTAATGGTGGCAAAAAGTCTCACTTTGGATTATTCCAGCCCATGTTAAAAGAGTTGGAGAACTTAATTGACATTTTTATAAATTTTAGGACTAAAATGATTCTCTACAGAGAGTAAGAGGACCATTTTAACACTTTCCTCTTTAAGTATCTGACTGCTGCTTGTTAACATTACGAAGTAGTTGTTTCTGATTGGAATAATCAGCAATGTGTTTGTGAAACGTATACTTCTCACTTTTCAGGAAGTTCACTCCCAGTATTCATTCATGTCCGTTCCAAAAGTGCTTGAACATTTGACCAGCAAAAGAGTTTTGACAATGGAGTGGATGGTAGGTGAAAGTCCCTACAGCCTACTGTTACGTTCAGGAGCATACAGCGAAGAGTTGGATGAATTCACGAAGGTTCAACAAATGGAGGCAAAAAGAAGTCTACTTGATTTGGTAATTTAGATAGCGGTGTCATTTACTTCTTACTTCACTAAATCTGCGTTGCGCGTTTGCTGATTTTCAGTAGAAAATTATTTCATCTAACCAAAACATTTCTACAAGTTCTATATTTTTGTAACGATAAGGTTAACTTGTTTTTCCTTCCTGTATAAAGTGTCTTTTCTTTCTGAGAGAAACAATCAGTACCATCCATGTATTATAGTTGCTCATGCAATTTAAGCTACAAAATCAAATTTGGGCTGTCTTCTTTCATTCAAGTTTAAAGGCATGTGTTTTGGCAGGAATACTTCCAAATGTCTTCACATTGTTTATATGCCTATTTTCTATACATATTATGTAAATATTCATATTCGGGGGTATATGTCTGTGTAGAGGGTTGATTAATATAAGATTGCAAAGTGTTTGCTTTTTGCACTTTTGTGCAATCCCATTAAAAGAACATATTGATTTTGAATACTTGCGTTCAGGTTCTGTTATGTGTTCGAATTTTATAATATAGTTGGAAATGGATATGAAAATCTATTTATTAGGACTCTAATTCCTATCAAGCATTACTATCCGTAGTAAATATCTGAATAACACTACTCCAACTGACTTCTAGATGAGCGTAGGCATCCATGTTTCTCATTTCATAAAAGATTTCAGCATTGTTTATTTGCCTTTCTTTCTTTTCCTCCTGGATATCATTAACAGCACAACAGGTTTTGGAATGAGGCTTCGATCTATAATGCGACATAAACAAAAGCTTCATTTTTCACCTTTTCAATATCGTTTGTGATACCGGAATTCGGTAGAATTTAGTAGAAACATGAAAGCAAACTCTTATTAATTTAGAAATAGGGTTACAATACGACACAAACGAGAAAGGGGAATAAAATAATAATCCAATCCTCCATTAGGATTGGAAGAGAAAATCCAAGGGCAGTTATGGTGTCGGCAAGGTGAGAAGGGGGAAAGGGGGAAGGGTTGAGGCTTGTAGGGTAGTTGGAAGGCTGGGGAAGTGTAGGGGGATGGCGGAAAGGCTGGACAGCATGTTCGACAACTTGACAGCAGGTTGCGGGGTTGGACAACAGGTTTGGAGGGTTTAGACAATAGGTTGGATGGTTGGAAAGTGGGTTGGAGGCAGTTGGGGAAGGCTTGGAGTGGCCAGTGACCAAGGAAAGTGGAAGAAACAGGTTAGGGAAGATACATCACTACCTCAGAGTAGGATACAACTGGTACACCACTACCTCCTTAGATACAACCTTACAAAAGAGAATACTCCACATAGGAAATCTGAAAAACGAACACATCAAAAACTAACTCTATACTCATAATACAAGCATATAAATAGACCTATCTAGGTGGGAAACAAGAAAGGAAAGATAATGAGAAAGGAAGGAGGAGAAAAGGGCATGTGACAATGCTGCTTTCCCCAAATGCCACTCGATCCGGGCGAGAGACTCGAAAGGGAAGCCGCATGGGCTGCTTGATGTCGCTCGATACTTTGGACGTCTGGATCGGGTCTCCTGGCCGTCCCCTATGCCAGCTAATTGAACCGGCTGGCTTTGTTTCTTTCTTCCGTCCTGGAAACTACCGACCCCGTGTTAGTCACCCGGGGTTAGGAGAGCTTCGACCTCATTCGTTAAAGCTTTGATTCCTTCTCTCTAATTATGACGACATCTGGGTCCCAATGTCGGCTGCACTGTAGGCCCGAGCATCAAAAAAGTAGGCACCACTTGCGCGACCATGTCCATATCGATCTGCGCTGTTGAGCTGTGGCACATGCCTGCACTACTAGATCCTCTCAAGGTAACCCATGGTCGAGCTAGTTAGTTGTGCTGCAAGAGTAGCTTGAATCTTCCCGTCTTGTGGTGGAGCTGGTGGTACAATATCGACTATGAGGTCTTGAAATCCTCTGTGACGTAACTGTCTCGTGTGTGGTGCTTGTCTCTTAGTCGTCTTATCCTATGTTGTCACTAGAAATGGCCCTACTGACGTCACTTTGCTGGTAGGAGTTCCAATGAGCTCGAGCTTTGTCGAAGAGAGTAGAATAATGTATTTCCCCTCATTGGTAAATGAGTATGTGTTTTTTAATCCATTGTGTAGAGTTATTTGATCAATTGCCACAGTCGCAACAGGAGGTGGCAGACATCCATAAGGATTACGTCACACCACGCCTGGTCCTGCAGCTATCCTCTGATTGAGAACTCTTCGAAACATCTCTGGTCGATGCTGATCCAATACTCCTTCAACCATGCCAGTGAGTATGGTTGGGAGTGCCTCTGAGTCGTGAGCCCCAATTTCTCTACCATCTGAGTCGGGGTTACGTTCTTGTTGCTCCCGTCGTCATTGATAAGACTGTATACCTTTCCGTTCACTGTGCAGCTAGTATAAAAATATTGTCGCGCAACCACTGCGGATCCCTTGTGTCCTCGGTCTACAGAGTATGTCGAATCACAAGTGCTTCTCCCTCATCTGGTGGAAGCTGATACACCACACCTTGTTCCTCAGCTTTATCCTCGTAGCTAATCTCTGTTACGACGCTCGTATCTGTAAGGGTGACTATCCTGCTAGTGGGACAACTGGAGGCTATGTGGTTGTAGTCGTGGCATCGATAACATTTCTTGGCCGCTACTGTGTTGAAGGTGCTACCTTTCTCTTACTTCTTCTCACTCTGATCTGGAGTGTCATTCTTTGCCTGGGCTTGCTTGTGTCTCTCGGGGCATTTTTGTCTGTCGTTGTAATTGTTGGAGATTGCCTGCATGACGGTTATTGCCTAAACGATGACTTTTATCTACTCTGCTTCTTCTGCCTCTCCACCTTTAGGGCTAGTTTCTGAACATCTCCAAGTGATAACAAGGCTGTAGTTGTACCACATCGTTGATAGCTGGCTTCAAGCCCCCAGATAACGGGCTATGGTGTGCTTCTCTGGTTCGACCAGATTATACCTCATCCACAACTGATTAAATTGCTCCATGGACTCCTCTATTGATAGATCCCTCTGCTGCAGGTGGTGAAGTCTCAAAAACATATCCCGACGGTAATGGGCTGGGATGTATTTCCTCTGCATTGCCTTTTTCATCTTTCCCACCTGGTAATCTTATCACTGTCATTCCTTTTCCTCTTTCTCTGTAAGTTCTCCCACCACAGAGAAGCACTCTTCTTCAGCTTGATACTGCTAAATTTGATTCACTTGTCCTCTGACCCATCTTTTAACTCGAAGATCCGATCAACAACTTTTAACCAATCAATGAAATCCTCAGTTTCAATACCTCCTTCAAACTCTAGCATATATAACTTGATGCCGAAGATTTTGTGTCCACCAAATGATATTTGCTCTGTGAGTCTTCCTCTGAGGAAGATTCATATATCTCTCTCTAGGACTTCTTAGGTACTAGATTCCAAAACGCCGTGGCTTATTTTCTTCATCGCTGAGATCATCTCTGTGAAAGGGATTCAGATCTTCATTTCTTTCTCCTCTTCGACTCTCCAATTCGCGGTCAAAGGTAATTTCTTCCTGTGTTAATTTTTCAATCTCTGCAAGTTTTTATTGAAAGAGACAGAGCTTTCTCCTTATCTCTTTCCAGATAGGCTCAGACATGTATCTCCTTGGTTACATGGCTAGTGATTAAGGAATATGAAAGAAACATGTTGGTTTATGGTGGATGCTAGGAAACCCTAGGATGGGACAGGTTGGCCTAGCATTGATACCAAATGATACCGGAACTAGATGAAATTCAATGGGAATACAAAATCAAACATTTTTTAATCTCGAAATAGGGTTACAACACGACACAAACAGGAAAGGGAAATACAATAGCATTTTAATTCCTGGTTAGGATCAGAAGAGAAGATCTTAGGGTGGTGATGGTCTCGGCAAGGTGACAAGGGGGAAAGGGGGAAGGTTTGATGGCTGTAGGGTATTTAGGAATGCTGGGGAAGTGCGAGGAGATGGTGGAAAGGCTGGACAACAAGTAACGTGAGTTTGGATAGCAGGTTCGACTACTAGATGGCAGGTTGTGAGGTTGGACAGCAAGCTTGGAGGGTTTGAGCAGCAAGTTGGACGGTTGGAAAGTGTGTTGCAGGGGGTTGGGGAAGGCTTGGAATGGTCGGCGGCTAAGGGGAGTATAAGGGACAAGTTAGGGAAGATAAAAGTGGAAGATACATCACCACCTCGGAGTAGTATACAACCAAAACACCACCACTTCCTCAGATACAGACTTATAAAAGGAAAGAAGACTCCACACAAGAAATTTCAAAAACAAACACCTCAAAAAATAACTATACTCAGAAGACTAAGCAATAAATAGACTTAGCTAGGTTGGAAACAAGAAAGAAACAACGAGAAAGGAAGGAACAAAAGGGCAGGCGACAATGTATCTCTCTGCCGAGGTGGTGATTATCTTCCTCCTACCCCTTCTGCTCCTCACACAATGCTCCTAGCCGCTCCGTCCTTGTTGCAGCCGCCCGGAAAGCTTCGTATAGTTGTTTTCCCTGCAGTTCTCCTTTTCCCTTGTCCCCGTGTCCTACCTTCGCTATCGCAGCTTGCAAACTCTTCCACTTGCTGTCCACTGCCAGAATTTGCGCCGTTATCTAGCTGCCCTTGCTTCCCTCATATCGGGCAGTCGTGTCACGTCGATATTCGCAGCGTGCTTGTTGTTCGGAACTGGGAAACCATCACTTTTGCCGACCACCTCGTCCACCATCTCATCGCCTTCCAATTCTTACCGACTTATTTTCTCCACCCTTGATCCAACCCTAGCCATGTGTCGTGTGTCAGGTGTGTTGTTATTTCTTATTTCCGTCTAGTTGATTGTAATTTTCCTTTCAGCGTGTGAGTTGTATCGGCTTGATTGACATTCCACTAATAATATTTGATTTCTCCATTATGATTTGGGTTAACTCCGATATCACTATCTACCTACTCTTACCTCTTTGGAACATTTGGAATAGCATAAGATTGTGAATTCAGTCGAGGATGGTAACGATCTCATTTAATGCTTCACATAAAATCTTGGCGTAAAGAAGGCCTCCAAATTGTCCAGAAGAATATCTTAATCTCTTCAGTTTTCTTGTTTATTTTCTTTCTTTTTATTTTTCTTTGTTGTTTTCTGTTTTATCAATTAAACATTATATATACTTTTTCTCTCACTTCGTGAGAAGGGCTTATCCCTAGCTTTTTAATAATTAAAATAAAAAAAAAAAACCTTATCCTTCCTATAAGACATAAGTCACTTTAAACAATAGTAGTCATTGGATGCGTAATTCTTAATTTCAACTCATCGAAGCTTGCTTAAGTACTAAGTGATTCAAAGCATGGACATAATTTATCTATCACTCGATGGATTCACATTTAAACACAAAATCGATGCAATCGTTCAAACATTTAAATAGAAATAATATCAAATATTTTTGTCTTCAGGAAATTCATTCAAAAAATCCTAAAATCAAGGATTGGATTTCGCATACACTTTTGATAACTTAATTACATGGAAGTTGGACAGTATCTTCTAATTAGGTTTGTGGGGAAATACTCAATTAGGATTTCTCATGCTGTGCTAGCAAATACATTTCATTTGTATTAACAACATTAGATTTAGCTTCAACAAAACATTTAATGGGGTTAGATGATCAACATAATCCTTTCACTTATGATTGTCATTATCATTGTTACATGCAAGAAGGCAGCCTCGATATCGACAAAGTTTTGTGACATAGTTCTAGGGTTCGTGGATAGTATATTAGGATTGATTCAAGTGCTGGGTGTATAATCAAAACATGGCAAAGGGGAGAAGTATGAGCATTGGCAAGGATTTGGGAGGAAGTGTCATGGCTGCTGTCTCAGAGGGAAAATAGCTACGTGGAGAGGGTTGGCGGTTTGGTTAGCGATAGATGGATGTTGGGAGGTTCCATCACCTATTCTCGATCAAGATACATACTCACTCGGCTATAACACCCTTAAGAAATCCAAACAAATAATATCTAAATTGCATAAAATCAGAACGGAAAGTGTCCAACAGATTCTGAAATTGCATTATGTTCCCAAGTAAATTAACTCTAAGAATTATCTAAATAATATAAATAGGAACCCCTAAGGGGGCTGGCCAGCCCTTTGGGGTGAAAATTGCTTGAACCAATCCCTCTTGGTTCAGTTTGATCTTTCATGTGTTCGGTTGGGATATCTGAGGACTTCCTGCATCATATATTGATGCCTGTGCCATTTTTTGCTTGATGTTTGACTTCATTTTTGTGTACCAACAACGAATAAATAAAATTCATTGTCCAAAGTCATCGTGGAAAGGATTTTAGTCCTTAATCTTCTGTAAATATGAAGATGTCCAATTCATCGAATAAATATAGAGGCAACAAAATTGTATGATGCATGAATTTAGGAACGAGGATGATAATTCTTGGATCAATGAGGACTTCGAAAGGTAAGAGATCAATTTTTAGGGCTGCCGAGGAGGATTTTTAAAAGATGAGTTTTGATTTCTAGTGTTATTATGAAATCTTAAAAATTGAATGTCAATTTTAGACTATCGATGAGAACTCCTAGAAGTTGAAAGTTAACAGTTAACACTTAAAGACCTCCTTAGAGAACTCTTCAAGGATTGGAAAGTTGTTGGAATTATAGGAGTAAACACTATCTGTCATAGATTTATATTCTTGTCTGGGTCAGGACTGTCACTAAATGCCTCTTAAGTATTCAAGACAACCACCAAAACGAATATAAATCATGAGGTCAGCCAGGTGGTCTGAAGCAAGTATGCTCTCAATGGGTACGAAATGATGCAATATTGTCTATCTCTAATGTGGATTCTTTATTAATATGTATATGATTAGGATTTATTGTAAGTGTATGATAGCCCTAGTTTTATGCTGGGCAAGGGAATTCATCCTCCTGAAGCGCATGTGAGGCACAAGCTACAATCCTACGAATTCCCAATCATGAGAAAAATTCCAATATATATATTATTTTTTATTATTTTTGAAATTTGGCCAAAGGCAAAAAATTTCTTTTCTAAATTTTAATGTTCATGTTATTAAATTATCAAATTTTGTAGTAAGTGTATTTTGTTCTAAGAGTCCAATGCACATGGGATTCCCAGACAAATTGCACACAAAAAAACAGATAGAACTAGGACATTGTAGAAAGTAAATACACAATAAAATACTAAATATGTAGGATGACTATTGCTGAGTTCCTCAATACACTTCAGTAAAAAGAAAAAAAAAAGGTCAAACTCTGCATATATACAACCTTGTGTATTTGAAAATTTCCAACTGTAGATAAGAGCCTTAGCTGAATATAATTTTCTAACACAAATGCAAGGATAATCAGATTTTTAACGTGAAAAAAACCCTAGAAAGGGAAAATAATTATATGACTTGATCTAATCAAAGTAATCCACTAGAAAATTGAAAACACAGAAGTCAATTTTTTGCTTGGATTGTGGAAATTGAAATTACAAAAATAATCACAAAATAGTAGTTTGGAATATATCATATTCGAGTTTTAAAATTTGAAACACCTTTTGATGTTTTTAATGTTTTTTTTCAAAGAATAGGATGTTATCTTCTCCATCTAAAAAGATATTTGGGTATAATGCTTTTATCTACATCCATCATCAAGGAAAACTTGAATTAGAGCTAAAAAAAACTGTGTTTGTTGATTACGCTCCTAGCTAAAGGGGGGTATGAATGCTTGTATCAAAATTCTAAAAAGATGTTTGTTACCATGGATGTTACATTTTTTAATCACAATTGTTTTGTTTTCACCTTCTTAAAGGGAGAGAAAAAAATAATGTTTTGTCTACAGAGTTTCAAGATTTTCTTCAAATTGAAGACTCCCAAAATAGTATATTTTTTATTGTAATTGTTCAACCAGAAAACCCAAGCGATATTATATAAGGAGAGAATGTGTTGAGTTTTTTTTTTTTATGTATTGGAATTCCTACAAGGCCCTCTCATGATGTTCATAATAAAGGAGAAATAGAAAAAAAAAACTACGATAGTGGTACTTTTTGATATTGTGTACTTGCGGCAGAGGGCAACTCAAAAGAAATGGTCTATGAATCCTTTGCATTGCTTAGAATCAGTGAACCTCAGGTAATGTTCTCACTAATTCTTTACTCTATGCTCAATCCACTTCATATTCGAGTTCTGTGTCTTTTATTCATGAATTTAAGCTTAATTCGAATCCCGAGTCTAATGAATCTAGCCTTCACATTGGGGAAAGATTTTGCACCTAACATCCATTGTCCCATTATGTATCGTATGAAAACCTCTCATCAACATTTCATGCTTTTATGTGACAATTATTGTGTATGGAGATTCCTAGCAATTTGCAGGATGCTTTAAAAGTCTCTATGTGAAAGGAGACTGTTTTCTGTGGGATGAAAGCTCTAGAAAAAATGGCATGTGGGAATTTATTGATCTACTTGGATTAAAGACACAGTCAGGTGCAATTGGGTTTTTACAATCAAGTATAATTTTGATAGCGCTCTAGACCGATACAAAGTTTGATTGGTTGCCAAATGATTCACTCAGAATTATGATGTTGATTATTAAGAGACATTTGCTCTAGTCGCAAGATTAAATTACTCGAGGGTTCTTCTGTCATTGGCAACTAATTTTGACCAACCTCTACAATAGTTAGATATAAAGAATGTATTTCTCAATGTGGACTTGGAGGAAGAAGTTTATATAGATGTACCTCTGGGATTTAGTGAGAAGTTTGACATAAATATAATTTTTTACTAAAGACGTAACAAAAAAAAGTATATAAGAATGAAATTAAACTTTATAAATTTAAAATGTTTTATGAAACACCATACTTGCAAAAAATAATCAAAAGTATTTCTCCAACAAATCTACTAAAATTTAAAATATCCTGCAATTACGTATTGTTTAATTTTTAAAGTTAATGTTTAAATTTTAAAATTAGAATAAATACAGATTTATAATTGTTAGAGCTAAAAAAATATAAATTAATACTTATAAAATTAGGACATCTTTTACTCTACTTGGTTTGATGAAGAGAAACTTCCACTCGAGTGTCACAAAATTTGCGGGATATTTTGATCGGCTTCAACGAACAAGCTTGACTTCTGCGCTGATTGTGATAAAGAGATATATAGCTTACGCTTTAGTGGGAGTTGGTTCGGCCTTGATGAACAGAAGCGAACTCCAGTGTTCGGCTTTGATGAATGCAAGATAACGATTGGCCTCATCAAAAAAAGAGGGGACTACCGATGCTCAACTTTGATAAATATTGGATGTACCTTTGATGCTAGATTTTGTTGAATGTTAGAGGGAGTTTGGCATGACAAGAGAGGAGATGGTTTTGATTATGAGGCTTAATTAGGGCTACATGTATATTGATAATATTCTATTTAATGTGTCCCATTTATTCCCAAAGTCACGTTGAGCCCATGTTTGATGCTGTGTTAAGGTGTATCTTTCACCTGTATGGGTAAAAAATAAAGGCATATTTTGTAGTGTCAGACAAGTGTTAGGGTGTGTCGAAGCCTTGTTCATGCCCGATATATGTTCGAGATGGGTACGACACATTTCTATAAGTGTCGGTGCTACATGGCCTAATTCTTATGAATTTGCATTTTTTTTAGAAAAGCCCTAGGGCAAATATATTAATACCAAAAAAAGCTTACAGATATATTGGGTGAAAGGGCCTAAGTTGGTACCCTAATCCCTGACATACAACACACAATACAAGTAAACTCAAAAGAGATCTAAAACATAAATAAATGCTAAACAAAATCTGGCAACACTTAAGTACTCAGGTAGCTTGAGACTGGATCAATTTAGCTTTGCCTCTGCCTCTGGTTCTAGGACGGGAGCCAGCTAACAAATTATTTAGTTTACTGTCATTACTCGAAGCATCCAGTGTATCATCCATTAGGTTTGGTTGTAAGCCTCCATTCCTCTTCTTTCTCTTGGATGTGTAAACATGTCATTCCTCATCCGAAGAATGACTCGTCTGATTAGTGGATTTGTCTAGAGTTTGCACATGTGTAGGTTGAGCATTAATAGCTTCCACTTGTTGTACCGATTGATCTTTTATAGGATGAAGGGAGCGTTCTTCGATAGCAATGGGCGGTATTGACATGGTTGGATGAGCATTTGGGAGAACCGAATAGGAGGGTATAAGAATCTCAGCTTGTTGGCTTCGAGGTTGGCTGTCAACAGGTTTGTTGGGAATGCGTTCAGGCACGTGGGGTGCACTAATAGCATATTCCTGTTTTTGACTATTAGTTCTCAACTATGGGTGCAATTTGAAACATTTTTCCTGCGGGTGCCCAAACATCTTGCAGTGATTGTAGTAGTAAGGTTTTTGTTCCATAATACTTTTTTGTCAATAACCATTGTGAGCAGAGCCAAGCCAGACTTCTTCTACATCTGGTAGTGTAATATTCATTTCAATCAAAATCCTTGCCATAGAAGGCCTTGAGAAATGAACTGTAAGAATGTCTTCCTGCATTGGTTTTTCAAGGATAATCCCAATTTCATATAAAATAGGTTGGTCGAAAAATTGAAGCTTGAGTTCAGGTAATGAGAACCAGATAGGTGCAATGAGGGGTTCTTATGAATTTACATATCTAACACCTAAACTTTACCTTTTACATTTATGCCACCCAAATCTTTTATATCACATAAAAATGTCATTATTTTAACTTTTTAAAGGTGAAATAATCATGCATAGGTTGGGTGGTATAAATGTAAAAAATTAAAGTTTGGGTGTTTGATTTGTAAATACATAAGAATTGGGTGGTTTGCGTGTAAATCTTCCTAAAATTTTTTGTAGATTACTCGATAACAATTACAACGTAAAACGTTATTGACGTTCTTCCTTCCCGGCCTTGTTTTGTCCTATTTCTCGACAATACATGGAGAAAGAGGAAGAAGTGTTATTTCACAGACTAACGGAGAAGGAGATGTTGACATCCATCATTCTCATCCAGAATAATCAAAATCATAGTTAAAAATTTGGATTGTTCTGCTAGGTTAATTTTAGTGACTTGGCCAATCTGGGAAAGTTGAAGATAAAATAACATTGTGAGATGCCAAGGTATCTTTTTGTATAAATTCTTAAATTTCTTTTATAATACCGATCATTTTACTGACTTCTATTTGATTCATGTGCTATTTTTTTCGGGAAATTTACCTACATGGCACAAAATATTTATGTTTTTTACATATTTCATACCTAAACTTTCATATTTACATATATAGCATTTTGGTGCTTAAACCTATGTATGAAAATGTGGATTTCACTTTTAGAGAGTCATATTAGTGATATTAAAGATTTGAGTGCTATATGTGTAAATTTGAACCTTTAGGTGCGATATGTAAATATATTTGAATTGTGCGGCCTATATGTAAATTTCCCTTTTTATTACTGTTTCCAATATTTTCAAATAGTCATCTAGATAAACTGACTGCCGTGTTATGTTTGATTGAATTCAAGGTTAGCAAAGGAGTGGAAGCAACGTTAGTTCAACTACTTGAGACAGGATTATTGCATGCTGATCCTCATCCTGGGAACTTGCGCTATACAACTGAAGGATGCATTGGGTATGTAAATATTTTGTTCAGCTTTGATTTGCTATTTGGCTGATAGTTGAACAAAGGACCTATTCCAAAAAATGATTTGAAAGTTTCATTAGAGAAAACAATCACAAATACTGTTTCCTTTTCTATGGTTTTTTGTTGATTGCAGGTTTTGATTCCTCATATGAGCTAAGCTCTAAAAATTTATTGGAAGATTTACATACATACCACTCAATTCCTATGTACTTTCATATCTAACACCTAAATTTTAATTTTACATACTTCCTTAACTATGCGTGAAAGTGTGCATCTCTTTGTAAAAATTAAAATGGTGGTATTTTTGATGTGATATGAAAGATTTGGGTGATATAGATATAAAAGGTGAAGTTTTGGTATTAGATATATAAATACATTGGAATTAGATGTTATGTTTGTAAATGCCCCAAAATTATTAGTCACTTAATGACGCGGGGGCTAAACTAAGAGGAAGGCAGGGCTGGCTGCCCTTATTGTTGGGTTAGGGTTGCCGCCCAAGGGGAGGGGCCTCCCCCCTCCTAGTTATCATCTATTATAAAAATGTTCATTTTTTTTTTGGTTTAGGGTTAGGTTTTTGCTCAGATTTCTGTTAGGATAGCCGTCCACATCTGTTTTCCCCTTCGAGGGTTGTATCTGAGGGATTGGTGGTGCTCGGCTGTATCTCTCTCCCGATATGGTGTTTTCTTCCCCATTCTCCGGGAAAAATTTTCTGTCTGGACTCCGGACGTAGCTCTATATGTGGACTTAGGTAATATGCAGTCACGTGTGCCACATTTTAGAAGTTATTGTGGGGTTATTGAAGTGAAACAACAGAGGTTATTAGGGAGTTAGTGTGGGATTATTATGAGGTTATTGCGGGGTGTGGAATCGTGAAATAACACCGCAGAGATTATTTCAGGGTTATTGAAGAGAAGCTCATATATTCCACTTCAAATAACGGAGGTTTTTTCGGGTTATTTCAAGATTATTTCGGTGTTATTCCACTTTAATAACCCTCGGGGTTATTCCACTTTAATAACCTCGAAATAACACCGCAGAGGTTATTTCGGGGTTATTCACTTCAATAACCTCAAAATAACACCGTGGGGGTTATTTCGGGTTTATTGAAGAAAATCCATATATTACACTTCAATAACCCCGAAATAACACGGCGGAGGTTATTTCGAGATTATTTCGGGGTTATTGAAGCTTCGTGGTTATTTTTTAAATTGGGTCCGATATATCACATATGACGGTATATTACTGGAGTCCGCACGTAGAACTACTTCTGAAGTCCGGACAGAAATTTTTCCCATTCTTCATCTGTTTCCTCCCCACACTACTTCCGCCTACCGTTCACTGCTGCAGCTACTTGGAACAACTGTCGATGTTGTTATTCCCGCAGTTTTTGCATTCCAACCCAAGTTCCATGTGTTTCCAGCACCCCCATTTGCTTCCATTGTTGTTCCATGTTCCAGCCCCCTTCCTTCCACCATAACGGCTGTCCTCCTTCCAAATCAACCTCTCGCCCTCCCTCTTGTTGTTTCCGACAACTCACAACCTTACATCAGGCCCATAGTCGCATCTATCCCCATTCCAGTCCTCCCTCCTCGCTGCACTTGTTATCATAGCTCTCCACCGCAATCACAAAGCCTTCCCTTTTTATTTATCCAGCTGCCTCAAACAACAAACTGCCGCTGTTTGGACTGTTGTTGCTTCCCGCCCTGTTATTCCAACCACCCATAATCGTTGTTGTCCCTCATCCACAGTTCATAACCCCTTCCTTATCTTGCCGCCACCTGTCCAAATCCCTAACCTTCACCACCTTTACCCGGGATCCACCCTAATGTGAATTTGTGTGTTGTGTGTATTTGTAATTTTCTTTTCAAATGTATTTAATTTAAACTACATTTTTGCTTCTAGTAATAATATTTTATTTCCTATTGCTTATTGGGTTAACTTCTATATATGCTTATCTTTTTGAGCTATGCACATGTCCCTTTCAGATTTTTGGATTTTGGTCTTCTTTGCCGGATGAGACGAGAACATCAAATTGCTATGCTTGCATGCATAATCCATATTGTATATGGAGACTGGGAAGCTCTTCTTGGTGATTTGGCCTCAATGGATGTTGTAAGGCCGGGAACTAATCTCCGTCGTGTGACAGCGGTACTCCTACCCATGCTGCCTAATTTAAGTTTTTGCCTTTTCATTTACTAAAATTGAAATTTTCTTCACTAGTTTTCTCATTTGTCTTACATTCCGTCCTCAGTTTTGGTTTATGAAAAATATGAACTAATGAATATGAACGTCAAATGAGGAAACTTTCATCTTTCATCTACTTGAAATATTACTGTGCTCGAGTACATGAAAACAACAGAAACGTTTGAAACTAGTTTGACTTGCTTAGAAAGTTTGAGACATGTAGAAACTACAATATTATAACCTTTGTCCAAATTTTTTTCACTTTCTACTGAATAAAAGCGTGAATTGAGGTTTCAAATTAATCTCTACGGAGATATTAGAACCGGTTTGTGAATCTCCGGTTAATTGATTTTTTTTTCAAGCTCCACCTAAAAGCACTATCTCGATGTTATGTGTACCTTTTGTTTAGAGGATCAAGCGTGATCTGTCTAAGAATCCTTCCCGTTTTTACTGAGCTAGCATGCTTTAAATCGTTTTAACAAAGTGTTGACCTGATTCATCTTTTCATGCTTATTTAATTGGTGTGTCAGGATTTTGTTGAGACCTTAGGTGAGATCGACTACAGAGATGGAATCCCTGACATCAAATTCAGTTTGGTTAGTATCTGTTGTCTATATGTAAAATTTCTCATGGAATTTTCTGATTATCTATTTTCCTCTTTTTTTTTTTTGAAATAAACTTGCTTCATCTTTTAAACTTTACATGTGAATTTCTGAAATTCTTGGAGATGTCATGCATATCTTAGCTGTTGGTACAGTTAATGACCCATTTTTTAATAAACGAAGAAAATAAAACAAAAGAAAATTTGAACCAACTGCATCGGTTCAACTTAACTGGAGATTTGGTTACGTCAATTAGGAGACAAGTGAGACCCGACTCGTTCGAAACCTAGAAGCAAAGATAGGGAGAGAGCGAGCAAGCAAATGACCAGCATAGAAGACGACACCAACAAAAGAGACGACAACGCTTGTTGGTGTTGTGTGAAGTTAGCATCAAAGACCCCACGTGCAGATGAGAGACAATGATAGTAGAGATGAGTGATTCATACAAGAGCAGAATTTTGTGTCATCACTTGACTCGGGGTTTGGAATTAACCACAGCGGGTGCAGACGGTCGAATTGTGGGAATTAAGTTTTCTATATTCATTTTGTATAACTAGCTTTTAACAAATGAAAGAGTCAATAAAGAAATTAAATTAAAACAATACAACTAAAATTACCTTGTTATAAGTTGTCTGCATTTTCTATAAAAAATTTTTACTCTTCTTAATGTTGTAATCAATTATTTATGCTTGAAAAGTTAGTTTGAAGCAACAGTGAGCTGACAAAAATAGTGCATACTCTCATTTCTAAAGTATAGTAATAAAAGGGAAAAAAAATAATATGCATGTCGGTTAGCTTTTAATAAATCAGTATAAAACATTTGATAGTTTATGAATATGATCATTTACGATATTTCAGTCTATTCAATGTGTTTTATATGTCAATAACATATCTATATCATTCTATATTTGTACAATTATTATATGAGCACCGCCAAAAAATTTTACCATTTAAGGTACTTCAATATCATTATCATTTTTTATTTACGTGCATGGGTACCACGGTATTCCTCCTCTAGTATAACAAACATTATATATTAATTAAAAGGGTCTTCATCATAGTCAAACATGCATATGCAAACATAGTATAACAAACATTATATATTAATGATTCGTTCATTTTCATTTGTATAGCAGTTAATATGCTTGTACACGAATCGATATCTATAATAACTAAACAATACTGAATATGCATGCCACTCCTACAATACGAACAAAATTCAATAGAATCATAAATTATGAGTATGTACTGATATAAATATAACAGTAACAGTAAGCGTATTTGGTCGAGTAGAAACAAAATATTACAATAGCATAAGAATAAGAGTACTTACCTCTTGACGATTTATTTGTTGTTGGATTTGTATTGATCTCGATTCTTCTAAAATTGATGCCTATGATAAACATGATATTCATACTACTAAAATTTAATTTATTCATATTATTTTAATTAATTATTAAATTTACATTATTTAAGTATTAATTTCCATCGCTTTACTCTATGAAATCCTAATTAATTTTATTTTGCTATTCAATATATATATTTCAAATTTATTAATTAAATTATAATATAAACCCAAACTTACTTTACCGAAGATTGTTAAGGTCAATTTCTCTATTCTTTTAGTTCGTTTACTTCAACTTTTATTCTCCTCTAAGCTGAAATTTTAAACCAAGAGTCCTATTTCAAAAAAGATCTCTACTAACATTACCTTTAAATCATTTAATTAAAATTATTAAAACCTACCTTTAAATTTTGGTTGATCCCTAATCCATGCTAAAAAAAACTCTTCTTCCCCCTCTGCACGCAGGATCTGCCTTCCTTCTACGTGCACGAGAACTCCTTACTCTCGTCTTCCTTCAATCGAGCAGGGCACCACTCCTCTTCCTTGTGTCATAGTCCTTTCCTCCCACAGAGCCGCTCGACCTAGACACCAGAAGCCTTTTGCATGTGTAAATGACGTCGTTGTCTTCTCTGTCCTAGATGTATGCGACAACCACTGTGCTTCGAGGCCCTTCTTTCTTCGGGCGCGCCGATCGAGCCCTCAGGTAAGTTGTTTCTACCTCTCAATCTCATCTCTACCTCCCTCACGTGACAATTTATGGAATGAACGTACCCATTCATTTCTCCACTATTCGCTTCCTCTCCCTCTCTTTGATTCTCTCTCTTCAACTCACTCTAGAAGATGAAACGAGGCGTCTTGATGTTGCAGCATGAAATTTAATTATGGCAAGCAGTTTGGTTTTTTAGTTGCCTAGCGTATGACTTTAGACATGATAAAGATGTGGTTATCAATGTTACAAGTAATTTGTCTTTCCGAAAACGACTAAGCATATCGAATTTGACTGTCACATCATAAGGATACTATTCATTTTTCGAACATAGTTAAATTTTGAATCTAGTTGATATATGCACTCTGGCTTGAGGGGGAGCACACGGAAAATTCCCTATTTAAGTGTGATTTACATTTATTTAATCATACCTTAGATCATTTTATGTCTCTATATTATAAATAGAGGGATCGTATAATGAATAATATAAATCAAGAAGGAGCGTTCGTATCTCAAATTAACTAAGCTCAAACTAAAATTAACTGAACTTTATGTTAAAGTTTAATCGTTTGACCTATAGTCATAATGCAACCATTTTTAATTTTCAACTATCTTAAATTTTTGAAATTCTTATCTCACAAACTGCAACCTGTATACTAATTCGCTTCCCTCTTACTTTCTTTTGGATTGAATGATAGAATTATATCACTACATTTCGTTAGTTAAAACTTTATTTTTACTTGAATTTTGTAGGTTCTTAGTAAAATTTTGTCTATAGCACTCAAGCATCATTTCCGTATGCCACCATATTATACGCTCGTATTGCGCTCACTGGCTTCATTGGAGGGTAACTGCTACATTTTATCTGTGCATAAAACTTCATTATAACGTGTTTACTGATTTACATTGATTGACAATGAGCTCTTTAATTATAGCCTTTTCTTATTTTTATCAGGATTGGCAGTAGCGGCAGACGAGAACTTTAAAACATTCCAAGCTGCCTATCCTTATGTTGTCAAAAAACTTCTTTATGAAAATTCAGCCTCATCGAGAAGAATCTTATATTCGGTATTATACTTGGTCGTCCTTATATTTGGATAATTCTCACTTGACAGTTCAAATGTCATTTAATTATTTTCCATATCAGTTTTAATCTATAGGCCCTGGTTTCACTAATGAAAATTCTATGGGACCATTTTATTTGTGATTTTATTCATTTTTATGCATTTACTGGACTAGTATTACGTGATATGCAGTACTTTATGGTTCACGGACGTGTACTTATTAATTTGATTTCCCTAGTGATGTCCTGCATCACCTAGATATTTCATGCTATTAATCATCACATCGATTTTATTTAATTTTATTTGTTTTTGTAGTATATCTTTTTTTTCCCTTTCACATTTGCAGATCAATCTAGTTTCTTTTCTACAACCTTGGCCTCCTAAGGGCCTACTCGCACAGCCTATCTACAATCATTATGCACACTTTTCTTTCAAAGATTGCCACTCATTGTCAGAAGTATCTTGTTTCGGTAATTTATTTTTTTTTCCCAACACTTGCATCTACAATAAGTTCTTGAAAGACTTAAAAGAAAAAGAACTTCAATAGCCAGGACATTTAAAGTTAGTATTGAAGGGTTATACATTAAAATAATTATGGAAAATTGTGTTGAGAGTGCTAAGTATTTGTTCGGAAGGTGATTACGCACCTACGAAACACTTACGAAGCAAAATGTGCTTTCTATACCTTGAATTCCTGGGAGCTGAGACATGAGTTGCGGCTGATTTTATTGCAGTTTTGACAAGGGAGAAAGGACACAATAGTTTGTCGCATTCACTCATGGTAAAATTGTCCCCAAAAGTATCCCAAAATATTACTTTCACGCATAGGATGGTTAGATTTTCTAATGCTAGAACAATTGGACTAGGAATTCTTATTATTTTTAATTTCAGTTCATCTTGATGTTGATGCTAATTTCTTTTCTGCACAATTTCCCTGCTTTAGGATGATCGGATGTAGAATTATATCTTGGCTTGTCCATTTATTGTTTGGAGAAAGAAAATAATTTTTACACTAAATTTGAAAATATATTTTTCATTCAATTTGTTAATATTGTTGATGTTAAAATTTATAACTGCATTCTTTGCTACCCTTATTTATGCTTATTTATTAGAATTTATTAGAATTTATTAGAATTTATTAGAATTTATTAGAATTTATTTGAGGGTCTGTATTTGGTCTACACTGTATGCTTTAAGTACAAGTCATTGATTTAGATTGCTTCTGCTTTTCTCGTTAAGGTTGGCCAACCTTTCTCTCATCCTGTTAAGGTTTTATTAGTATATTCGTTTGGGGGATAGGTTATCTAAACGTTAACCAGCATCTTAGTTGACTTTGTATATTGACCAGGTCATCTTCAACAAGAGAAGGGAACTCCAATGGAAGAAGATATTATTATTTCTGAAAGCAGGATCCCTTCGGTAAGCCTTAGATTAATTTGTGGTATCATACAAAAAGTTATGTTTTTATTTATAGTTTTTGTTGATATGTATATAATCATGGATCACATGGGCCCACCCACAGTTTAGTAAACTGTCGGTCCGTTGCTACATTTGACGGGGAGAAATTATTCTCCTTTAATTATCCATTATTTTGTTTTTATTTCTTTCCTTATCATGATGATTTGAATTTCCCTTCAATTGTATGAGGTTTAGTCTGAACTGTATATATTTGTTATTTGTTCGTTTTAGTATAATGAGAAAATTAGAGAGTTTTTCCTCTAAGAAAGTTCCTCCTCAATTCCACGCTTTTCATATTGGATTCTTCTATGATTTGCCTTACTGTCTGCTTTGTTTAAAGTCTTCTGTTGCTGCATTCAAATCTTGTGCCAATATAGCCCGAATGACATAACTGTAGGTTCTGAAACATCCTAAAATTTAAAAACGGAGTGCTTGGTGTGTATTAATGGCTGGTCCGAAGATACCAACTTGATTTGTTTTTTTTTAGTAAGATTAGTCACCTTTTATAATAGGCTCAATACCTGTAATAATTTACCCTTTTAAGTTTGAATGGAACCTTTGGTTGTGGGATAAACTAATATATGCACTTGGACTGATAACAGGCATTGTATAATAAACATGGAAGATTGGAACTTGCCGTGTAACAGGCTACAAAAATCCACTCAAATTGAAAACCCAAACCAACAGGGTCAAGCAGATCAGCTTTATTTGTTTTTGGTTCTTTTCAGATTTGGAGCTTTATAAACTGGTTTCGCTGTGTTTGGATTAGATTTTCTGTTTAAGACAACTTAGAAGAACCGAAGCTAAACCTAACTTTGATGTGGACGTCTGCCCCATGATGGGAATCCTTCCCATAACTGGTCCACACTGGTTGTCCCCTGGCCGGCTCGGGAAATTCTTAATCCGTTGACCTGGCCAATCTTATAAGCTTATTTGCTACTTTAATTTGGTCGCTATTAGCGTTAAATAAGTTGTTAAACCTGATTTGTACACTTTTATCTGGTTTATACATAAAAGATCGCTTTGTCTAGTTTTTCCTTGCTGGAATGCTATCATGTGATCTCTCTAAGGTGGTATTTCTATAACCTGATTGGATCTAGGTGGAGAACTCTCTCGCACATCCAAATACCTCTTGTGCCGCCAACCCTTGTTGCCGCCTTTGTTGTTTCCGCTTCTAGCCTGCTGTGCAGTTACTGGTTGCGCCAATTTCAGCCATCACCATCTTTCTAGAACTCTCCTAATTCACCCCCTTTATCTTCTCACACCTAGAACCCTAGACTGGTGTCAAACTTGGTTCTACATAATGCATTTAACCATTTGATTGGAAGTGCTTGATTGCTTTTCAATCATTTAACCTGCAAAGCTGTAACACCTTAATTTTCAAGGTATACCTCAAATTTCACGTTCCTCAAAATTTGACTAAAGCAATTGAAAAAACAAATTTTACATGTCGATCTAACAATTTCGATATAAAGCTGTATCTGATGGTGAGAATGTGCTCCAGCTGTAACTCGTCCCAAGGTGGTGTGTATTTTCTTTTCTACTTGTTGTCGCTGCTCCTGCATCCCTTCTCTCTACCGTCAACTATTTTCCCGCACCTTCCCTACTTCCAGCTGCCATCATCAATTCCCAACTGGCTTAACTCTTGCCTACACATTTTTCCACTGCCCTTCCCCACTGCCCTTCCCCACTGCCAGCCCTATCTCTCGCTTGTTACTGCCACAAGTGCCGTCAGCCATTCTTGCTGCTGTCACCATACACCTTCAATGTCTCCTATTATGCCACCAACCCCTCCATCTTTGTCTTCTGTTGTTGCCACTCCAATGCATCATCTCCTGCCCTTGCCGCATGTCCCTCTGCCCTAACCTGCTACTATCGTCATCCCTCCCAACACCCACTGTTGCTAATGCAAGCCACCTCCAACACTCCCTGTCACTTCCATCACTTGCTGTCCAGTCGTTGTTTACCACCGTTATCCTTGCTCTATGGGATAGTCTGTGTTTTTTTGTAATTTATTTTCTGTTTTGATGAGTCGTCTTTATAACCATTTGAATTTCAACAATAATTTCTTTTATATTATGATTTGGGTTACTCCGGTATCAATTGATATCTGAACTATCGTAACTCTAGTCGTATCATAGGGTTTACTAGCATCTGCTATACTCAAACCATCTCACCTAAATTTTTGCTTTCCTACCACCAAATAACTTTTCTACTCCAAAAAAATCACAAACCCTAATCATGTCACCAAAGAGATACAGGCCCGAGTATACCCGAGAGGAGATACAACGAGAGCTTCGTCTTTTTCAGCTGAGGCTTGCTGAGTTTGATGATAGAACCCAGGGAGAGGTTACTCTCGATCGTCATATGGAGAGTCAAAGGGGAGAAATAGATAATGATATGAATTCCTTCCACAAGGATGACTTCAGTGATGAGGAAGACAGGCCCCGACACATTGGAATTCGGTAACAGAGGAGGCCAAGAGAGGAGGCTACATATGGTGGACACTAGGATTTTGGTATCAATGTGGACTTATCGAAGTTTGATGGAGGTATGGATCCCGATGATTTCATCAAATGGCTACAATCAATTGAGAGGATCTTCAAGTTCAAAGAACTGCCAGAGAATAAAAATGTCTATCTCCTCATTACTACGAGGATATATTTATTAGACTCTACCACTTACAGTAGAGAGACCTATCAATGGAGGAGTTTACGATGCAGTTGGACCAGCTGCAAATGAAGTGAGTTGGCCGAGTCAAAGTAACATACTATAACCCGTTATCTTTGGGGTCTGAAGACAGATATCAGTGACGTGGTGTAATTGCAACGCTATTGGTCATTGGGAGATGTTCAGGCCTTAGCTCTGAAGGTGGCGGGTCACCACTGCCATTCAGCTAGCCACTCGCACTAGGAGACATCAGCAACAGCACACCTCAAGGAGTTGAGAAAACTTGTTTGGATAAGGACAGAGCCACTCCGAAGAAGCCGGAGAAGAGTAGCATGCTTACTACAGTCTTAGCCCCAAAATGCTTTAGATGCCATTGATTTGGGATTATCGACTCTAGCAGCTCGACAAGTCAAGTCGTGTCTTTTACCGAGCAAGGCGCGGTGGAGGAGGTTAGCGAGGAGAATGCGGCTAAGTAATAGGGTGAGGTGTATTATCTTTCACCGGAGGAAGGCGAGATGCTCGTGGTTCGACAGTTCCTACAGACTGAGGATGTGAGTGATCCGCAATGGCATATAGCTGATTCTGCCTCTACAACTCCAATACTATCCTCAGATACTTGGCATGATCGTTATTAGTTCTTGAATATATTAGAATGACATCTATAAAATAATGGCAAACTGATCTACGTAAGGCTTGAATATTCGATTCATCAGGTCCATAAATATAGTATGAGCATTGGTTAAGCCAAAAGACAACCAAAATTTATAATAACCATACGTGGTCCAAAAGTTGTTTTAGTTATATCTACCTCATTAACTCTGACCTAATGATATCCAGATCTCAGATCAATACGAGAAAATATAGTAACACGCTCTAACTGATCAAATAGATAATTGATTCTGGTCAAAGGATATTTATTCTTGATTGTCATCTTGTTCAGCTCTATAATTAATGCATAACCGCTTAAATTCACTTTTCTTCTTGACAAATAAATTTGAAGTATTTCAAGGTTCCAATAAAACTCTTATTTATTAGTTCTTGCAATTGATATTTCAATTTCTACGATTCCTTTGGAGCCATTCTGTAAGGAGACTTGAAATTTGTTGCATCTGTGGCTATACATCATTGTCAAACTCAACTTCCTGTTCTGGTGGTAACCCTGACAGTTTTTTAGGAAATCCATCAGAAAATTCAACAACAATTGGAATGATTTTCAATTTCTTCACATTTTTATTCAACTTTTCTAATATTACTATAAATATCAGTTCATCACTTCACAAATACTTTCTAATTTTCACTGCGCTAATCATAGGAGATTGTGCATTTCAATCACAAAAGGTATAGAATGGCTTTTCATAAAGTAAATTGAGTTGCACTCGCCTTTTCCAGCAATCAATTATAGCGGAATGTTTGACCAACCAATTCATCCTAAATATGACAAAGTCTGAATTGGTATGATAATCAACTTTGTTTATAAGTTCTTATTATGAATGTTAACATGCACAACACATATTTTGTTTGCATAAAAATCAGTTCCCGAATGCATAACAACATACAAGGTAGGGGTAAAGTGCATAATATCAACATATAAAGTGGTATCAAACTTATTAGAAATAAAAGAGTGTGATAGACCTAAACCGAATAGAATAGTGTTAGACTGATCTTGAATAAGAAGCTTACCTGTAATCACTTCTTCAAATTATTATGTTTCTTAAAGGGTAATTGCAAATACTCTCGCTTTTATTGGATGCTCAAGTCTGCGTTCTGAAGTTTCACCTTTTGTTTGCATTAAATGTTTTTTCAAAAATTTAGTATTGTTAAATTGATTGCATTTCAAAATTTTCTAGGTTTTCGCTATTCTTTAATTGTCAGTGATTTGTTGTCTCTCTTCTTCTCCTATGGACAGTTCATACGAAGATGCATTGACTATGCATATTTGTAGCACTTTTTTAAACATATCAAACACTGCCCATAATGTCTTTTTTCCAAATTTCTCAAAAACTTGCTTTTCTGACTGAAGTTATCTTTTCTTATCTTTTGATTTAATTTTCTTACTTTGAAATTATTTTACTTTACCAAAGTCTCTTCTTTTACTTTCCAAAGATTGCCATCGTTGACCGGATAAGTTCAGCTCGTCTTCAATTTGTCTTGCTCTTTCAACGAGCTTAGAACTTTTTGTTGACTCAGCTCATTTGGATTAGAAACTCAGTGGAGCAATAATGTCTTCTTCTAGCTGTTGTTAGATTACATTATTAAACTTATTTAAGGTAAAGAAGTTCTAGATGTTTATCTGGTTGTTTTTCAAGTTCACCTCTTCGCGGTATAATAGTACCATAATATCTAGAAATTTATAAAGAACTCAATCTAGAAATAATAATATTAAAAATGCAAAGTTGTAGGAATATTCTGCAAATGAAGAAGACTTAAATAAATGGACTTTATAAAATGGAAAAGTCTCTAATTTATAAAATTAGAATTTTTAATTTTAAAGTTAAATCAGCAATCAAAACTGTCGAACAATCTTTAATAGTTGATGAACAAGAGAAAATTTCTTTATTAAATTAAAAAGATTTAAATAGTTACTTCAAAAATTATAAATATATTCATATATACTTAATTCAACTAGCATTCAATCCTCTTACTTTACGACGATTAAACGCTTCAATTTTAGCTTGCTTAAGAGATGCAAGATGTCTGAACTGGGCATAATCGTTAATGGGAGTTATGGAAACTAGCTTCTGTCATTGGCCAGTTTTCTAAGCAGCTAAAATACATATCAAATTACACCGGTATAAATTTTTATTTGGATCCAAAACAATTGAGATAATTAATCGAATTTATTTTAAAGTTATAACACTTTATGTCGAAATATTAAAAATAATGTGAAACCAACAGATAAAGTTACAATAGTAGAAACTAATTTGTTAGCTTCAAATATAGCTACTAATAGGAGTATAAAATGGGATGAAGTTAGCTTCCCAGAATCCTGGCAGCTACAAACTACTGTAAATTCGCATCCTGTAATAAATCTGGATATAGAACAAGTTAGTAAAAATTGAAACAGCTATGTTCTAATAAGATTTAATCCGAGAAGATTCATTAACCTTATACGAATATCTCATCCCTCTTCAAATATATCTCAAAATGATTCTGATGAAAGTTTATTAATCAATCATATGATAGAAATAATAAATTTATGACGTAATAATTTATTACACACAAATATGATTGAAAACGTTTCTCAGCAATCAGAAGCTAGTTTTAATTTTAATTATGACCGACTTAAAACAATTTACTTAAAAACAAATCCGACAAACTTTAATCAATAATTATCAACAACAAAAATACGAATCGTTCAGAAATTGGTATCGTAGTTATACTACGAAAGTTGATAGAAAAATTCCTGAAATTTATTTTGAAGAAAATGAAAATAGATTCAATGAAGGAAAATATTTTTTTCATTTTTAACATGGTTTAGTAATCAAATAACCAAAAAATTAGAATATGAATTAAATATATTAACTAGAAAGTGGAAAATTAATGCTGGAGAAAGAGTAGAATCTATTTATCATCTAATAGTTCCCACAGTATTATATTTAGATAATAGAAACCTAAATTTTGAGTTAAATGCTTTTGACAAAACTCTGAAAACTAATGTCACTAAAGGTTTTATTGACGTAGTTAAACAATTAAATTTTACAAATACTAATATATCTTTAATTTATGATCACGTAATTAAATTTGAAAATAAAATGGACCAACTTATTTTTTCTTTAAAAACTCAAAAACAAAAAGAAAATAAGTTCGACAATTATTTCTTTAGTTGTTATACAACCATCTCCTAATCCTAACTTCAATTTAGTACCATCTCTTCAGGATTTTAAAGAGTTAACTAAAAATATAAAAATTATTAAAATTACAATCTTAAATAAAGAAGATCATTTAACTGATCAATTAGAAAATTTTGATAATAATAAAATTAAAATTGAACACATTGAATATCAATTCCAAGATAATAATTCAAAATTAAAATTATTTAAATTACATAAATTAAAAGGTAATAAAACTTCAACTACTAAACCAGGCAGATAGGTCAATATTACTATCCCTATCCTTACTGTTGTGTGTGAAAAATATAATAATATTAAAATGATTATAATTCATCAAATATTTATGAATAAGATATAAACGGTATGATTGTTGATCAAATACAAATTATATTATAACGAATGATGATTTATGCGTTTGCCTCTCAGAGTCATAATAATCGTGCTCATCAAATAGTAACTCAGCTAACATGTGGGTTTACTGGTCTTCTCAAAAGCTTGTGGGATAAATATTTAACTCAAGAATAACGAGAAGAATTTTTAAGTCCATCCATAATAGAAAATCCTAATCATGAAAATACAGATATTGTTTATAAATTAATCATTAATATTTTATAATATTTTACAAAAATAGTATTCGATTATGGATTCATTCTCATTTACAAAAAAATAAGATGTTCAACTTTGACACATTTAAGATGGTATAAAGACGTTAATGATACGCACTGGAAACAAAAATTTATTGAGGCTTCACCTAATTTTTCTACCAATAAGGTAAAAATACAAGTACAAGCTATTAATATTACACGTATTTCATATACAAATATGATATATGGACAACTAATTAATATATGTGTACAAGAAAGTTTAGTTTTATGTACAAATCTAAAATTGATATATTAGATTAGAAAATAAATGTTGACAGAAAGAAAGTAATTAGGTGCTTTCTGTGAACAATTTGATTGTGATATTCATAAATTTTCAAAAGAAAAAGAAAAATATTTTTATGAAAAGTAGAAATATCATAAACAACACTCTGAAAATTATTATTCTGAGAAAAGACTAAAAATTTCTCATAAGAAAAAGAAAGAGAAATTAAATACTACAAATGTGGCAAAACTGATCACTATGCAAATAAATATCTTATTAAAAAGAAAATAAATGAGCTTAATATTGACAACATATTTAACAATCTATTTTCAAATCATTTTAAAATCTTCTGACACTTCCGACAATTCAGATAGTTTATAAGAAATTAAGGACAATTTCTTTTATTCATCAGAATTTGATGAAAGTCATTGCACAACAAAATCTAAGTACAAATATAATAATAAAAATTATTACAAATCTTAATCGAAATAAACAACTTATTTACTTTATCTTCTTCAATAAGAGAAGAAATCTTAAAATTATCTCTGAAATTGAGAATGAAAAAACTCGTAATAAAATGTTAAAGTTAGTTATTAAAGCTAAAGCAGAATTCTCCTCTTCAAGTAATATTCTTTTTTTCGGATATTCTTTGAAATAAGCTTTAAATAAATATTTATTTTTAAATATTGATAGTAAACTTACTACAATAAATGATTTAAGAAATGAAATTAATATTTTAAAATCTAAAATGAATATTTTTATAAACAAATTCAAGAAAAAATAAAGACTAAACTATTAAAACTAGAATTTCACCAAATTATACTTACTGGAATACCAGTAGAAAAAGAAAAATGATCGAGCATAATTTTTTTAAAATTATTCACAAAATGTTATTATGTATAAATGATTTATGACAATTACTTTAAATGTAAATCGAGAATGTACTTTATCAAATATCACTGCTCTCATTGATAGCAGTGCAAATATGAACTATATTCAAAATGACATAATACTTTCTAAATATTTTGAAAAATATAAGCGATAGTTAACTTCTACTTCAGAAAATAAATGAAAATTAAATATAAAATTTTCTCTATTTGCATTGATAGTTCTTTTTTTACTAGTTAAAAATTTAACACAACACGTTATTTTGGGAACTTATTTCCTTTACAAAATAATTTCAATTAATAAAATTGATAATACTGAAATCTATTCTAATAAGTTTGGCAAATTAATTATTTTTTAATTTATTAATCCTACAGAAATTATTTTAAATGAAATAAATAAATTTAAATTAAAACAGAATCAAATTAATTTTCTAACAGAAGGAATTATTTTTCTATCTATAGAAGAAAAATTAGAAAGTATTTCTATACGAAAAAAAATTCTACTTTATATAAAAATATTTTAAATAAAATTTGCGGGGATAATCCAGTTGTTTTTTTGGATAGAAAAAACACATTTTTTTGTTTACCGTGCATCGATAATTTCGATGAAAGAAATATAAAAACTAAGACACGACCGTGTCAAATGAATCAAGAATATTTAAAAATTTATTAATAAGAAAAAAATGAACTTCTTGATAAAAATTTAATTAGAAAATTCAGCTCCCTTTGGAGCTGTACTACATTTTATATTATGAATAATACAAAAAAGAAAGAAATAAACATTTAACTAAAGTTTTAAACTAGATAAGGTATTGCCTACCAAAAAAAGAGATGTACTCAATAGATTAATCAAAGCTACAATCTTTTCAAATAGTTGATTTAATATATTGATACTAGCAGATTCAAACCATTGAATTTGATAGATATAAAATGACATTTACTGTTTCATTTGATCATTATGCATGGAATGTTATGTCGTTCAGATTAAAAAATGTTTCTTCTTAATTTTAAAAAATAATGAATGAAATTTTTATTCCATATTATGATTATATATTTGTTTAGATTGATGATATTTTTGTTTTTTCTAAACAATAAAGAAATATTTTAAACATTTACAAACATTTCAATGTCTTGTAAAAAATAATGGACCAGTAATTTTTGCGCCAAAAATCAAATTATTTCAAATTGAAATTTGCTTTTTGGGACATAATATTGTCCGAAATATAATTATTTTAATTAAAAGAAGCATAGAATTCGCTTTTAAATTTTCAGATGAAATTATCGATCTCCGTCAATTACTGAGATTTCTGGGTTCGCTCAATTATGTAGTGGATTATTATAAAAATATTGTTTTAGATGTTTTCATTCTTTATAGTAGATTAAACATGCAGCATAATCTTTGGTCAGAAAATCATACTAAAACTGTCTATTAATTAAGCGAAAAGTAAAAATGTTATCTTGTTTATATCTTGTCGATCCGTCTCTCCCTAAAATAGTGGAGACAGATGCCTCTAATTTTGGCTACTGTGGAATCTTAAAGCAAAAAGTTTTTCAATACAGAACAATTAGTTCGCTTTACATCTGACAAATGGAATGTCGCTCAAGAAAAATATTCGACTATTAAGAAAGAAATGTTTTTGGTAGTCATATATATTGTCAAATTTCAAGTTGATTTATTAAACAATAATTTTTTATTACGAATTAATTGCAGTTCCATTAAATATATACTACATAAAGGATATTAAAATCTTATCTCCAAATAAATGTTTACCGGCTGGCGTGCTCAATTATCTTGTTTTAAATTTGATATTAAATATATTACAAGTAATTTAAATTATTTATTTGATTTTCTCACTTGTGAATTTTTGCAGGGAGAAAGACAATGAGGGGTGGATTACCCAGCACTAAAGCGTTAAAATGACGCCCCAACGGAGTGGTTTTTCCTTTCGAGGGAGAAGAGGTGGGGGTCAACCTAATGTGACCCCATGAAAATATATTAATTTACAACAATATCTTTATGGAAGCCCAATAACATTCACTTTTATATTGGGACCTCAATCTCCTTAATCTCCCGATTTTCAAATACAAGAAACTTGTCGAATTTGTGCAAAAATCTTTAAAGAAAAAATTCTCGAATTAAATTTAGAAGATTATAAAATCAATTATCCCTGAAAATTTCAAGAAGGATATTTCGGACATAAATGTCTACGCTCAAGATAATCTTTGACCGCTCACTTCATTAAACTGTGTTGAAATACAATTATAATGAACTCAATAAATCTATTGCATATATCAAAGCGACAATTAATCGCATCTTTTATCATAAGGAATGGGCTTTAACTCGTTTCCAAACTAAATATGTTCAATTTATTCATCATATATATAATAAGAAAAAATTAATTATCTTAATTATTGGACTTATGTCCAAGCAATGAATCGTGTTTTTTTTATCATCAATTTAAGGAGGAAGCATTCTTAGCTCTTCATTTTAATGACATAGATCTTAAATGAAGAAATATTAAATTGATTTCTAGCATGATGGGACAACTTTGTTTCCACCAATGAAATTCTCCTTGAAACGGTTACTAATCTTTACCCAGCCTGGGTTGAATCTTCTCCGCAGCTTGCCAAAATAAAATAAAATAAAATTAGCAGCCGGAATGTGCAAATGACTCTTCTTTTGTCAGACCTAAATACAATGGATTTTTGCCTAAAATTTATGTCATCAACAAGACAGTATCGATAATAAATGTTTATGGAAAATATTTTTCATAAAATTGTGGTCTAAAATTATTATTGGTTACACAATAATTCAGATTAATAATGTCATCACAACCAATATTTCCAATATTCAAGAAACAAAATCCAAAGAATTCTTTTTAAAAGAAATTCATGACATAATGAAGCAAAAATATCCGTGAGAATCTTCTGAGCAAATCAAGCAGTGAATGCAAGAGCTCTATCAGAAACAAATGAAAGCACTCTTTGAATCGAAAGAAGATATGTCAGTCTTCAACAATGGGTCCGACGACGAAGAAATTTAGGAGCGAACAGTGACTCACCTCGACTCAAATTGACAGCATAAAGATAATGATTGATTAAAATAGACCCACTGAGGTCTATTCAGATGACCATTATGAGGCAATAATTTTGGTGGTTGGATAATACTGGTTGTTGGAATAGTGGTTGTAATAAGATCGGTTGGTAAAATAGTATTTGTAATTATTCTTACTTTATCACATCAAATGGATATATTATCTTTTATTAAGTTATGGTGTATTATTTTGAACTCCGCTCTCAATTATAAATAAAAGCTTTCTATTCTGTTAATATGTGCAAGTTTTTAGAGAGTCTCTTCCTGTAAAATAAGAAGTGCTCTTTTGTTGTTCGTCCCAAGCTTTGGAGTCCTGTAAGTTTTTATATTGTAAGTTAGCGTAGAGTGAGCAACAACTAACTCAGTGAAATCAATGCTAAAATAAAATAAAGTTTTATAGATTAAAAGAAAATAATGTGCATGGTCGTATGTAATTGTACATATCCACAGACAAGCATGCTAGAGTCATATTGAACATTTAAAGGAAAATTTATGTTAACGCGTGCAAGTTTTTAAAGAGTCTCTTCCTGTAAAATAAGAAGTGCTCTTTTGTTGTTCGTCCCAAGCCTTGGAGTCCTGTAAGTTTTTCTATTGGTAATAGTATATTTATGTTTTGTTTATATCCTGATTATATATATATCGTATTCCTCATCGTTATTCTAGCCATTCAAATCATCCTATAACTGAGAATCGCGAAATAGGTCGTCTGGGAATAGTAGAGGTGTGAAAGATTAGGAATTAATTAAGGTTTATTTAATATAATTAACTCAATATCTTATTATTTTTACATATCACATTCCATTCATAATTCATATATAGTGTTATATATCGAATTAATCAATTCGTCGAGCAGAGTTTTATAGAATTGACTCGATTGAATTTTTGGGAATGCGACAATTTGGGTGCATTTAAAATTGTCAAACTATTTACCTGGTTTCTCAATTTTTCGGTTGTTTTGTATATATCTATGTATGTACATATGTATATACTATGTATGTGCATATGTATATACTATGTATGTGCATATGTACATATGTATGTTTATATATGGGCCATTTACATGCATACCAACCAATTCCCCTATGTATTTACATATCTCACGGCTAAAATATACTTTCCATTTATACCACAAAATCTTTCAATCACATCCAGAATACAACTATTAAGTTTTAAAATGTGAAATACACAATTTCATGGATATGTAAGGTGACATAGATATAAAACTGAAGTTTAGATGGTAGATTTGTAAATACATTGGGGAATTGGGTGGTATGTATGTACGTCTTCTTATATATATTGGCATACACACACACATATACACTATTTCCTATTTCGCTCGTATTGCTGTTGTTCAAAGTCTATTGGAGTTTAGGATTCTAGTGAATATAGAACACTTAAACTGTCTTTAGCATGTCTACTTTAACAATGGATTTTGTCTTCTAGTTGAATCTTCCAAATGAATTGTAAACATAAATGAAAGTTAAAGAGTTCCTAACCTCACTCGGGTTTGGGGTACCCACCTTCTAAATCCTATTTTTATCACATTAATCGAATGGACTCGGGACATTTAGCAGCATTATCTAATTTCAATGGCTGGGAATAATCGTTCTAATTCTATTATTATCTTATACCACTGCATGTTTTAAATTTTTTTAAATATGCAGAGTAGAGTCGATGGAGATTAACAGGAGCGGAAGTAATGAGCTCGAAACCCAGAAAAGTGAGCATGATGTTTCCGAGCTAGTAAACCTAATCTTAAGGCTTCTACCTTCAAAGGATGGTGTTGTGCTAAGAAGATTGATGGTGACAGCGGTATGTCTATTGAACTCTTCCTAGATTGGCTTCTGAGAGCCTGCAAATTCTAGGTCAAGTAATATCCTAAATGCTTATCAGCTTACATTAATTTTGTTTTCAATGATTTTATTCTTTCCTCAGTAGTTGAATATACTAGTTTCTGACGGTGAAGGATAATCATTCTTTTTTTCACATGTAACCCGTGAAATCTGAAAGTAGGCGAAACCCTGCCGTGTCTGATAGCGGGTGGAGCTCATGTTTGCCTAGACCAGTTTGATCTAGGCTCTTCTTTGTTGTGGAGTGTGGGTCAGTCCCTTAGGCTCATTCTTAGTTATCCTATTATTATAAGTTTATTGTCATGATGTATCAGGGTTAGTTTTTTTATGTGTTTGTTCGTGATAGCCACCATTATCTTTGTTTTCCCGCCTAGAGCTGTATCCAAAAGTCGAGTGATTCTACGGCTATATCTCATTGTTGAGGTGGTGATTATTCTTCCCCCTACCATGACCCATCCTTCCCCCATCACTCCCTATCGCCCGCCCTTGTTGCAGCCGCCCCAAACAACATCCTTTGGTTGTTTTCCTGCAGTTTCCCACCTTCCAGCCGCCTGTTCTCGCTGCTGCCGCCTGTCCTCGCTGCTGCCGCCTGTCCTCGCTACTGCCGCCCCGGACAACTGTCCTTTTAATGTCTTGCAGTCCACCGCATCCTCAGTCATTGTCGTTGTCATTCACTCGCCTCCACCCAGAACTGCCGTTATCTGCTGTTTTCCTTGCTGTCCAAACATTTTTCTTGCTGCCACTTCCCAGACAGCAATCACACTTCTTGTTCCTGCAGCTTCATACTTCACCCTCGTTGCTACCAAACATCCATTTACTGCCGCCACACCTTTCAGCCCATTAACCATCCTTTGCTATCTCTCAGGAGTTCGAAACCTTCATCGATCACCACAACCGCCCCATGATCTGCCCTAGTTTGAGTTTGTTTTATCATTTGTTGCAATTTCATATTTCTATTTTGTTGGGTTGTAGTTTTTTAATTGATTTCAGTAATAATACTTGCTTTTCATCTCATTGTTGGTTAACTCCGGTATCAATATGCTTTTTAATTGTTCTTATTTGTTGTGATTCAATATATAAACTATAGCTCTAGCTTGAGCAATTCCAACACATTCTTAAAGGATTGAAGTTTGAAATATATATATATGGGAAATTTACATACATATCACTAGGGTTGTAAACGAGCCGAGCTTGAGCGAGCTCGGGCTTGGATCGTGTTCGGCTCATTCGAAATTGCTCATGTTCGACATCGGCTCGTGTTCAAAATTGGTCTGTGAATAGTGTGTTCGTGCTCGACTCGATTTAAATATTCTCGTTCGTGTTCGGCTCGAAATTGGTTCCTTAAAATTTATTGGAAAAAATATATGTTGAGTGTTAGATTCGAACCCGCACCAACTCTATGCAATAGAAGGCGTAGAATCACTTGACTACAATAGTTGTTATGATTTAAACTTAGGTATAAATATATAATATATTATTATATAAATAGTTTATATAATATATTATTATATAAAGAGTTTATATAATATATTATTATATAAATAATATATATAGTTTCTTTATCGAACATGAGCGAACATGTAGAAAAAGAGTTGTTCGTGTTCAGCTCGTTTATAATTCGAGCTTAGAACATATGTTTGTGTTCGGCTTGTTTATTTAACAAACGAGCCGAACATGAGTTAGTTAACGAGTTGAACACCAGTTGTTCGCAAACAACGAGCTCTTTTGACAGCCTTACATACCACACAACTCTTATGTAATATTGTTATGTAAGGGTTGTAAAATCTTGTATCATATATTAGCATAGTAGAATCATTTCAACCGTGTTAGGTCCTGTGGTTTTTAACATTTTGAGTTTTCCACGTAAAAATTCCTTTTGCTCTCTGTTAGTTTCTCTTTTATTTGTGTGTCGAATCTTGGTACAATAGTAAAACGTTAATATATCACTCTTATCGCAGCAAATTCTCCAGCATGCAACAATTATCATTGATGGTATATGCCCTTATTTATTTTTTAGCTTTTGTGTGTGTATAACTGCACTTCATTATACACCTTATATCACTTCTTCAATGGCGCTTTATGGGGGGGAAAAAAAAAGAACTTCCGTTATAGTTAGAGTATGGCTATCCATTTTCCTTGCAAGTCTTGCAATAATAATTTTATCACTCGCCTTATAGGTTAGTTTCTTCCTTGAATGTTTTACAACTAAAGCACCCAAAGTCTACATTCTACTAACTTATCTTGAATGAGAACCAAAATTGGTGTACCAAAATAAATGATTTGCAATATTATAAAGGGTGTGCAATATTCAAATATATATCCCACTATCTTATCCTGAGTAGTTAGCTCTCATTCATTTCTGTAGTTGAAGGCCAGTCCATTTTATATTTAGTAATTCTACATCAAAGTAATAGTTAAGTAGTTGATATAAGTGTATACCTAAATCTCATGTTCCTTAGCATGATCCACATTTTAAGTGTTCATTACATATATTTCACCCTTTGACAGAGACAGTTTGGTTCTCTATATTAGTGGTGTAATGTAAAACTAATGCAGAAGATTTCAAAATTCTGAGTTTTGATTGGATGAAAAGAAATGCCGTGGAAAATTTTGGTGACCTTGCAGTTCAAAATTCTGACATTAGATTTGGGTTGTTCCAAATGCACTGCAAAGGGTTATTCCATATGCGCTGCAAACTATAGCCTATTGTTGATGCCACTCTGGCCTATTTCTGCCGCGAGCCACCTTTGCCAAATGCACATCAGCCTCTCATCTTTGTTATGGTATTTTTACAGGACGCTGTTTCCCTCTGTAGAGTAATGATTTCAAAAGATGCAATCTTATTTCGCCACCACATCGGCCTCATTCTTGCCGATGTAATTTACGCTTGGATGCACAAAACCATATTGGGTGATGATAAACTCTGGAGCCTATATAAGGATCAGAAAACTGAAATAGAAGCAGCAGCAGCAGCAAAAATTACAGGCATGTCTCATTTTTATGCTATAATGAGAGACCGCAGGCTCAAAGTCATATTTTACAAGATGATGAGGCAAGTAAGAAGCCATCCTGTACTGATGCTCAGGTCTTGCTGGAGCTGTTCCACCATTGTATTCATGGCTTTATTAATTTCATTGTCTCGGTTTATTGCCAGTTGCTCTCAAGCTTTCTTCAATTCTCTTGCATTTGTGCCTCGCAGAATTGCACTAAGCTTGTAACATATATGTATGTGTGTGTGTGTATAGAGAGAGAGAGAGATTTTATGATGTAAAATTGGTTGTATCACTGTGTTTGGAAGTTAATTTTTGAGTTTTTTTTAGGAAGATTTACATATATATACCAATCAATTTCTATGTATTTACATTTCTAATGCCTAAACTTCAATATCTACATACATGCCACATTACCTATAGTTGAAGAGGTGTATTTCATGCTTTTAAAGTTAAAATGGTGGTATTTTTAGATGTTTTAATACATAGGAATTGGTTGGTGGTATGTAAATGTCCTTTCTTTTTAAGTTTTTAAGTTTCTGGGTGGTGACTTTAGAAATGGGAGAAACTGTTATAGTGTGATTTTGGTTGGTATGAAATTTGTATATAGAAAATTATAGATGAATGGTAATTATTGCTTCCGGTATTTGTGTCTATCTATAAGTTATTATATAGATATCTTGCACCTAATAAGTAGGCAGCTAATAATGTATTTGAATGGGACCAATGCACTTTTGTAATATACTGTCATGTGTGCAATTTGAGAAATGAGTTTTTTTCTATTTTTTCTTTTGAAATTAAGTGTATGAACGTCTTATGGGGTTATTTGGTTTGTTTCAAAAGTAGTGTACTTTTTTTGCATGAGTTTTAGAAATTCAAGTATTTGTTCTGATGAATTTTAAATGTACTACAAAATTACAATGCATTTGGAAGTCATCAACACCGCCTTTGCTCCCGCCCACCATAGGCACGCTGCATCGGCTATCGCCAGCCACCACCACCATCGACATCCATATATTTTACATTTGATTCCTGCATTTATTTTATGCTGAACTAAACAATTTTAAATTATTTCAAATGCAATACTTTTTTTTTTACAGTTTAGAAGTGTGATTACACATGAATTATCTTTAAATAACTCATTATGTTGCTTTAATATGATTTGTGTTTTGTTTTAATTATTTGAATAAGATGAACAGAAGATGATCAAATGCGTATAGGAGGCGAGAACAACAACTATAAATGTACATATTTCTACTTGTTAATTTAATTTCTTTCTTTAGTGGCTTTTTATGAATTTTTGAATATTAAACTCTCAGAAACAACGATGGAATAACACAAATTTATTTTCACTGTCCGACAGTCTGTTCCTGTTTTGGTTAATTTCAAGTTTCGGGAGGGGTCGTGATAAAAGTGGTATCAGAGCAGTGTTTTAGATCAGAGCAAGAGGTTTAGATTAAATAACATAAATCTTAAATGAAAGAGTCAATGAGAAAATTGGATTAATTGTAACCAAATAAAATGAAGAATTAAAAACTTTAATTCAATCCAATTAAATTATATCGTTGATATTTCAAAATTATGAATGATCATGTGAAAGATGTTAGGGATGAGAATGTAGAATTTGTTTGCCTCAGAATGTCAGAGCTTGTGCATAGTTTGATGGATGAATTATATTTTGTCAGTTATGTTAGATTTGTTAGATATATAGTTTATCACGTATATTTTAATTATCATTTAATAAGAAACAGATTATTGTAGTCACTCTGTTTCATCCTCTTAAAATATATAGTTGATGTAGAGTTTATGAATTTTGAGGATAAAATTTTATTAGGGTAGATTGTAATAATCTGTTTTGAGAAATTTTGATAAAATTTTTTGCGACTTAAATTGTACCTCAAATTTCAGATCATTCAAATTCAATCGAATCAAATAAATAATATTTTACACAAAAAAATCGATCAATTCAATATAAAACACTATATATAAATTATGAATATATTGGAAGATGTAAAAATTGGAACTTATAAGTTTAATTAAATTAAATAAATCTAATTAACCCTTAATTAACCATCCCCAGTCCTAGTTAATGTACCCACTGACTTACCATGTGATATAAGTGTCGAATAGGGCTCCATATTCTGAGAACTCCTCTTTCCTCCTCTTGGGGTCGCTCGCACGCCCTCCTTCCTTGTCCTGAGTTTCTCCCTCACACAGCTACAGCGGCTCGATAGGAGTTCCACTCGCACCACTCTAGAGGGGTACGAGTTGAGGCGTCCGAGCGGCCACCTTGTAAGTCGTAGACCTCGGTTTAGGACTCTAGAGAAAAACTGGTAAGTATGAAACTAATTTTAGCGACATTTGAGATTTTTATTTTCTTTCACTTGCTTCCGTTTTAAAATTTGCCTCGATTTTCATGCATTTTTTGTTTCTGATAGCCATCGGAGGCGCTGAACTTGTGTCAGAAGTGTTGTTAGTGATTTGCAAGTTTCCGTAGGTGCTTTAACACAAAATAGTGAAGAGAAACCGAGACATGACGTGGTAGAAAGAAGAGACAATATTTTTTGGCAGCTTCGAAACCGACACTTGTGCTGAGAAATCTATTTTAGGTAATAAAGTTATTTTTTCAATTAAATTAATTTATGAGCCAAAAATTCATAAAATAATTACAGATTCCAAGTTGTTTACCCGAGCAGCGAGTTTGAGGCGAGCTTGTGGAAGAGAGTTGTAGGAAGGCTCCATAAATTCAGGTAAAAAATCCTATGTTAAGAAAATTAATTCGATTAATGAAAATAGCTTGGATCTTAAAGCTTGATTTTTTGTTCTATAGGTTATTAAGATCAACATAAAATTTATTGCAATGTCTACCTAGTTATTCAAGATTAAGAAATTAGCATGGCAATCGAGGTAAGTAATCATATTTACAAATTTTAATAATTTTCTTTATTTTAAAATGTATGATTTATTTCATGTATGATTTAGTTCAATTAGATTTAAAATTGCAATACATTAGTTAGAAAATTATGCAAAACATACAAGATAGAAAAAATATATAAGATATGTATGGAATATATGCATGATATGAATGATATTTATGATAGAAAAGATATGTAAAATATTTATCATATAGGAGATATGCATGAGATAAGATGTATGAATGATATGAGCGATATGAATGATATAAG